>QJNY01000083.1:0-200438 GCA_004155945.1 Monosporascus sp. mg162
TTACTACAAAACTTTTAACGAAATTCCGAAATTCTTATGATAAGAAAAAGCAAAAAAAAAAAAAAAAAAAAAAAAAAAAAAAAAAAAAAAAAAAAAAAAAAAAAAAAAAAAAAGAAAAAAGAAAAAAAGAATTTGGCGATAATTAAAGGGATAACTTGAAAACTAATTGTTATACCGTAGCAAAATTTATATTCTTTAAATCCAACAAAAATAATTCGGCAAAAAGTTTTACGAAAATTTATTATACGGATATCAGGGTATTTTTAAAACTATTAAACTATTGCAGGAAAAATACGACTTTCCAGGATTTCGACGAACCGTTAAGCAGATAGTTAAGGATTGCAATATTTGTAACAAGGCAAAGCAGCCCGACATAAACCCTATATATTTTTACAGCCCACAAATATTCTAGAAAAAACTTAAAACATTATTACTTGGAATTTTATTATTGGTTTACCCTTATCAAAAAACCCCGTTACTAAAGTTTAATATAATGAAATATAAGTAATCGTTAATACACTTACCAAATATAAATATTTCCTACCTTTTAAAGGAAATGTAACGGCAAAAGAACTAACTTACGCTTTTATCCGATATTATTTCGACAAATATAAAATACTAAAAAGAATTATCTTAAACAAAAAAATATTTTTTACATCAAAATTTAATACCAGCTTTTTCAAATAAATAAGCGTTAAGCTTAAATTTTCTATAACATATTACTTATAAATAAATAAACAAATAAAACGTTTAAATTAAACGTTAAAGCAATAGTTAAAAAGTTATATTAATTACTAACGGGATAACTAGGTTAAACTTTTTCTATTAGCCTAAATAACTTATAATACTTTTATCACCGAAAATATAGGTATTTCTCCTTATATAGCGGTATATAATTACTAAACAAAGATTTAACGGCCGAAACAGCTATTAAACGAAGTTCCAAAGTTAACTGCGAAGGTTTTTCGAGCAGAAACGGTAATAACTGAAATCCAGATAATACAAGTCCGCTTACAGAATAAATTACGATTTTTTTAACAAAAGATAACCTAATATTATAATAAGAAAAGAATTAAAAGATTAATTTTGTTAAAAAGAAAAAAAGTTTATTTGCTACGCTAAAAACAAAACGTAATTTCGAACATTTCCAAATTAAAATAAAAAGGCCCAATAATAAGCTTAATTTTAAAAAACTTAATTTATTTAAAATCGATTAAATTATTTCCAAAATTAATTACCGACTGTTGCTATTTAAAACAATAGAAAATACACCCTGTTTTTCATATTTTTTTTACTTAAGCCAGCGCCTAAAAACTCCCCGCTGGAAACTAGTCTAAAAGTCGAAAAAAACGACTATAAATACGAAATTAAACGAATATTAAATTCCAGGGTAATTAGAAATAAGGTCTAATATCTAATTAAATAAAAGGATTACTTATAAAAAAACATTTAAAACCCCTTTAAGTACCTAACGAACGTAAAGGACCTGGTTAAAACGTTTTACCGTTAAAATCCTAACCGACCGTTTCTAACGTAACCAAGGTCGTAAGTAACAATAACCCAACACCCAAATTTAACCCCCCGACATTCCAATCGAAAGAAATAAACGTCTTTATTATCGTATCAATCTCAGAAGCAAATTATGCTTACGCGGCAGCAGCCCGTCGTCGTTCATTTTCTACTTTTTCTTTTTTTTTTTAGTTAATCCAATTCGAAACTTTCGTTTAACATTTTTATTACCCGACGTTTTAAAAAATCCTATTAAAGCCTTAGCCGTTTTAACCGACCAACGGACGCTTATATTTCTTCTTTTTAGCGTTAACGTAAATTATCCATTTTTTAACCCGTTTTGAGAAAATTAATAATTAATTCTTTGCTTTTCGTTATTCCTTTTAAAAATGTTTTTGCTTTTAAGTTATTCGGTTTAAAAAATTTATTATCGTTACGTTATAATTTCGTCGTTAACGGCGTTAACAATTATTACGAGAAAAAACGCCCGCGGCAAACCGATAATTTGTTTCTTTAAAACAAATATACGAAAAACAATAATACTACCTGTTGCTAAATTTTTTAAGCCAAATAGCCCGATTTTGATAAGATAGTTTTTGGTTTAGACGAAAGCGCCCGTTTGATTTAACAGCCCGATTCGATATCATAAGATAAAAGTTATGGCATGTAAAAATATTACAAAAAAAGGGGGAATATATTTATTTGTTTTATCTGTAAGATAAAGATTTTAAAAGGAAAAAAATAATATTACGTCCGATTAATATGGAAAAAAAATATATATATATATTAAAAGGATTGTCGAAATAGCTCTAAAAGTTTTAGGAGCAACGGATAAATCTCGCCTAAAAACCTTATATACCTAGTTATGCTTGGATTTAGTCAATGTAAAATACATTTATCCATAACCATTATGGGAAAATATGCTTAGATTTAATAAATATGGAACATATCCAAATATATTTACCATAACCACAAAATTAGAAGGATATATATAAACCAATAATTTCCTATATAGATAACATCCAGATAAATTCGCTTTTTAACTATTAATTTAAGTCTTTAATTAAAAGGAACGTTCTGCGATTAAGGGAAAAGTCCGCAAATTTCTTTAACAAACAAACTACTAAATTATTCTTCGCCTTATTATTCTCTGCAAATCAAGAACCCCATTCGGATACTGCTCATACTTCCAGGTGGTCGTATGACAGGTTCGTTACATTAGGTTACGTAACCTAAAACCTTACGTCGGAGGTAATCCGTACAACCTCCGACCGTTTGCCAATAAGCTAAGCTCGTTGTTACGGATTAAGATCTCCCGTTATCTGCGGGAGACCAAAAGGGGAAATAACCTCGGGTCGGGTAAACTCCGGTGCCAAAAATGATCTCTGCGGAATTTACAGAAATATCTCAGAAACACTATAAAGATATTATAAAAATATTACAAAGATACTACAAAAACCAAACGGAGGTTATACTGGAAGAAAGAAATATATAAAACTTCCATATTTCCTTATAAATAACACCTACTTAATTTCGTTCCTTAGTTATTAATTTAAGTTTTTAATTAAGGGTAACGTTTTGTGATTAAGGGAAAAATCCGCAAATCTTTTTAACGAATAAATTATTAAATCATTTTTCGCTTTATTATTACCTGTAAATCAAAAACCCCTTTCGGATATTGATTACGTTTCCAAATAGTTATGTAACAGGTTCGTTACATTTTAATAACTCCTTAATCAATAACCAACGAATGGTTTAAGGCCTAGTTAGGTATAAGCTTTCCTAAATCCAATAAAAACGATAATACAAGACGGCGTTTAGAAAATAAACGATATACCCGATCGCCTTCGTTAATAAGCAATTAATATTTAAATTAAAATATCTTACTTTTTATTAAAAAAAATTTTTTTAATTGATAATATAACCCCCGTTAATACTCGGTTTTAAAAAGAACTTTTTTCTTAATAATAATTTTTCCCGGCTTTAAAGAAAATTATTAAGATTTAAAAAAACGAACCGGAAAAGGAAAAAAAAAGAATCCGATGGCCTGAAAGGCAAAGAAAAAAAATTTACGATTAACGACAAGCTGCATATTTTGATAATTAAATTTCGGGCGGTAAAAAGGGAAAATGTTAAATTTGCTCGACAGCAAAGATCTTCGATATTGCTTTTATTTGGCGCAAATTAATCCCGCGAAAATATTGTTTTATTCCTTGCTTATTATGGAATACCAAAGGTTAAAAGTTATAAGCTAACCCTTCCAAAACCTTATGACGGTACTATAGATATAAAAAAATTCTTAGTTTAGGCTAAACTTTACTTCAAGTTTTATAAGAATTTTTTAACGGATAATTATTAAAAAGTAATAGCTATTTCTTAGCTGTTTGCCGGAAAAAAATTTTCGTAATCCGAATTTATTATAAATGATTACCTTATAAATTATTTTAATTAATTTTCCGATTTAATTAATTATGTTTTCGGTAATTATGAATATTTTAAGGAAAAAATGTAAGTTTTATTTGGAAATTCCGATAAAGAATAGTATGCGGTCGAACAGTTGCTTTTTTTTTAGCAAGCTAAATTAGCAGCCGAATATACGATTGAATTTAATCGCCTTATATTAATTTCCAATTTCCCCAAAAGCGTATTATTTTATTTTTTTATAACGGCTTAAAATTATAAGTTAAGGATAAAATATATAAAGTGCCCAAGATTAGCTTTTTCCAGAATTATATTAACAAAACTATTATTACCGATTGACGTATTTTTGAAAGGTATTTAGAGAAAAAGAAATCCGATAGAAGAAGGGACGATTAAAGCTTTAGCAGCAAGTTCCAAAAAAGTAAAAATAAGGATAGGACTTAAAAGGAAGTAAATATTATTTTAAGAGAGCTTAAAAAGGATAAGTCGAATATTAAATGCTTTAATTGTAATAAGGAAAGTTATTACAAAAACGAATGTCTTTTTTAGTTAAAAGAAATTTTAGGAAAGAAAAAATTCCTTAAAAAAAGATTTAAACGGCCGAACAAGAAATAGATAGTAAAAGCGAAGAAGAAAAGGAAGTTGATTTTACCTTTTTCCAACAAAAATATATTATTGCGACGATTTATTATGAATTAAGCGGCAACCCAGAGTACGAGCGTTACCCGATTTGTTAGAATTAAATAACCAAAGCCTGCAAGTATTATCCCGGATAACCAGCTTTTATGGTAACTATAAAGCTAAGATGCAATTGTTATTTATATATGCAAAAATGCGAAATATATTACGAATATAGCCAAATACGCCCCGATAATCATAGGTAAAAGATCCTTAAATCCAGCGAATTTCTAAAACGGGCAATATATCTTAAAACCGAAGCTTTTAAACAAAACTTTGTTAATAAGTACGGACTTTTTTATTTCTCGGCCTACAACGATAACGATTATCCAATTTATTTTCGAGCAAAGGAAAATAACGATTATTAATCCGGTTAGGATGAAAAAACCCTTATAAAGCCTGATAATAACTGCAAATATATCGAAGTTTCCCGATAGCCCGAATATCTTCGATCTTGTTATTTGTGTCCCGATTCGGATTAAAGCCGAAAAGTTATTACTTAGGGTTACTTATATTATATTTTTATATTACATTTGATATATAAACTTTTAAATATAGGAGCAAACTTTGCAGAAATCTTAACTTCGAATCGGAAGCTTCTTTAAACGTTAAAGTTAAAAATTATTAAAGTGAAATGCTAGATTGGCTAACGAAAGTGGTATATTTATATAAACGACAAATATACCAAATACGTAATTAAAAAAGCCTACGAATAAAAACGCTTTTTAACGAACAAAATTACGAAATTAAAAAATAATAAAGGCTTTCGAAATTAAGGTATCGAAAAGTTTTGGGAACTAAGACTTTATGTAAAGCAAAAAAAGAATTATAAAACCAGATCGAAATTTTTATTTAGTATTAAAGCTAAATTTTTAAAGCTATAATTAACTTTAAAGCAAAAAGTAACTTTATTTCGCCAGCAGTAACCGAAAAATATTATATTCCTTAAAGGTACAAGTTAAAGTTTTATAAATTACGGATAATTAATGGAAATTTTTCTTACTACGATAACGGACAAGTTTTTAAAGAAATTAAAAGATTTTCCGTATAGATTTAAAAGTATTAAAAGTATTTATTTTGGATATCGCCGATATTTTAGGTTACGATATTATTTTAGGAATATTATAACTTAATTTTAATAATTCGTTAATTAATTGGAAAATTCGCCAGCTTTTTTAAAACTACGAATTAATTTTTGTTAAAAACGGGTTTAAAGAAATTTACTATATTATCCGAGAAGTTAAGGTATTAAACTTTGCTAATACCATATCCTTAAAGTATTAGCGATTCGAACGAATTTTCAAGGATAAAAAAATTACGAATTGCCTTTATACGGATAATGGGATTATTATATATTTTTTAAAGAAAAATATTATTTTAAGCTTTATAAAATTTACTATATAAATTTAAAAAAGGTAAAAGCCTTATAGAAAAGTATTTAATTAGATTTTAAAAAAGGTTATATTTAGTTATTTAAATTCCCCGTAAGATATTTTATATTTATAATACCTAAGATTAAAAACGGCAAATAAAAAATCGATTAAAATGGAAATCCGGTTTATCGACGCGTAGTCGATTATTAACAGTTAAACGATATTATTATTAAGAATGGATATCCTTTAACCTTAATAAATATTTTAAAGAAAACGTAAATAAAGTTAAATAGCTTACTGTATTAAATTTTCGAAACGGGTATTACCGTATTAAAATGGTAAAAGGAAAAAAATAAAAAATTATTTTTCGAACGATATACGGGCATTACGAATATTGAGTTATACCTTTGGAACTTATTAACGCCTTTATTAATTTTTAATGCCTAATTATAATTATACTTAGGAAATTCTTAAATAAATATATCTTTGTTTACCTCGACGATATCCTCATTTATTTCGAAACGTTAGAAAAATATAATAAATATATTTTCCAGATTCTTAAAACTTTAAATAAAGCAAATATTTAAATTAACCTTGTTAAAAGTATATAATACACGTAAAAGCTAAATTATCTAAGATTTACTTTTACCTTCGGTTAAATTTAAATCCAAGACTTTAAATTGGAAATAGTTAAAAATTAGCCTATTCTTAATAAGGTAACCGTTATAAATATCCGATAAATTTTAAGATTTACGGGTTACGTACGTAACTTAATTAAGGGATATAAAGATATTATTAAATTTTTAACGAAACTTATTATTAAGGAATATATTAAAAAAGAATTCGAATTTTTAAAAGAAATTAAAAAAGTTTTTTAGTTACTTAAAAACGAAATTATTAAAGCGTTAATAATAAATTTACTTAACGCTAACAAAAAGAAATACCTAAAGAGAGACGCTTTAAATTATGCTTTAGGCGTAATTTTGGAGTAATAAGAAGATAATAAGAAATAATATTTAATAACCTATTATTCCAAGGTTTTTCGAAACGTAAAGTTTCGATATAAAATCTACGATAAAAAGCTGCTAACGATTATTAACGTTTTTAAGGCATGGGAACCTTTTTTTAGCAGAATTAAAAAGCTTTTCGATATTTATTTAAATTATAAAAACTTTACCCGGTTTATAATAACTTAAAAGTTAAATAAACGTTACGAGATTTAGATAATTTTTTTATTAAAATATAATTTCCAAATTTACCATATTAAAAAAAAAGTAAATATTTAAGTAAATATTTTAAATCGTTAAAGAAATTACGATTCCAAGGTCCTAAAACGCCGAATGCAAATATTGTAATAAATTAAAAACGGTATTTTACGGTTATATAAAACATTAAAGTAATTTATTTCAAAACTTTTAACGAAATTCCGAAATTCCTATAATAAGGAAAAGTTAAAAAAATGTAATAATTAAATAAATAACTTAAAAATTAGCTATTATACTAAAGCAAAATTTATATCCTTCGAAATTAATATAAATAATTCGTTAAGAAATTCCATAAAAATCCGTTACATAAATATTAAGGCATTTTTAAAATTTAAACGATTATAAAAAAAATATAACTTTTTATAATTTCGACGAACTGTTAAATAGGTAATTAAAGATTGTAATATTTGCAATAAAGCAAAAGCAGCCCGGCATAAGCTTTATAGATTTTTATAACTTATAAATATTTTAAAAAAAGTTTGGAATATTATTATTTAAGATTTTTTTACCGGTTTACCCTTATTAAAAAACCCCGTTATTAGAATTTAATATAATAAAATATAAATAATCGTTAACAAATTTATCAAATATAAATATTTTTTACCTTTTAAAAAAAACGTAATAGTAAAATAACTAACTTACGCTTTTATTTAATATTACCTTAATAAATATAAGATATTAAAAAGAATTATTTTAAATAAAAATAAACTTTTTATATTAAAATTTAATATTAGCTTTTTTAAACAAATAAGCGTTAAGCTTAAATTCTTTATAACATATTACTTATAAATAAATAAATAAACAAAACGTTTAAATTAAACGTTAAAATAATATTTAAAAAATTATATTAATTACTAGCAAAATAATTAAGTTAAATTTTTTCCATTAACTTAAATAATTTATAATATATTTATTAACGAAGATATAGGTATTTTTCCTTAAATAGCGGTATATAGTTATTAAGTAAAGATTTAACGGCCAGAATAATTATTAAACGAAATTCCAAAATTAACTGCGAAAGCTTTTCGAATAAAAACGGTAATAATTAAAATTTAAATAATATAGGTCCACCTATAAAATAAATTACGATTTTTTTAATAAAAAATAACTTAATATTTTAATAAGAAAAAAATTAAAGTATTAATTTTATCGTAAGAAAAAAAAGTTTATTTGTTACGCCAAAAATAAAACGCGATTTCGAATATTTTTTAAATTAAAATAAAAAGATTTAATAATAAGTTCGATTTTAAAAAACTTAATTCGTTTAAAATCGATAAAGTTATTTCCAAAATTAACTACCGATTATTATTACTTAAAGCCATAAAAATATACCCTATTTTCTATACTTTTTTACTGGAATCCGTATTTAAAAACGTTTTATTAAAAATTAATTTAAAAATCGAAAAAAACGATAATAAATACGAAATTAAACGAATACTAAACTTTAAGATAATTAAAAATAAAGTTTAATATTTGATTAAATAAAAGAATTACTTATACGAAAAAAATATTTAAGAATTTTTTAAATATTTAACGAACGTAAAAAATTTAATTAAAACGTTTTACCGTTAAAACCCTAACCGACTGACTTTAATACGGCCAAAATTGCAGGCGATAACGGCCCGGTATCTAGGTTTAACCTTAAGCCGCTTTAATCGAAAGAAATAAAAATTTCCGCCGTAACGTTTATTTTTAAAGCAAATTACGTTTATTTTATTTTTATACGACGTTATTTTATTTTTCCTTTTTCCTTATTTAATCTTTTTTATTTTTTTAATTCGTTTACGAAACGAAACCCGTAACAAATTATTTTTATACCTTAATGTTATAAGAAATCTTATTAACGGCTTAACTTAATTAACTTAACCATAACTTTTATTTGCAATTGCTATAAGTTTAATAGTATTTCCTTAACGGCTCGTTTCTTACGATTAATCTACGCCTTTTCGGACCGGATATTTTATAACAACTCCAAAAAAATGTTAATAGCTTTATAAAACATATTAACCTTATAATAATATTAACACTTTTTTCGTTTTTTAATTATTTTATATTTTAGTTTTAAATCCGTATAACGTTTATAAGGCATAATTAAATATTTAAAATCTAAATTTAAAAAAACCATAATTTTTCGACTTTTGGTAAAAAATTTAACGCGTTTTCGTAATAAACCTAATATAATATTAACTAAGAATTAATGGTTTAAAGAAATAAAAAACGAAAAAAACGTACTTATTTTATCTTTAAAGATAAAATTTTTAAAAGAAAAGAAACGGTATTACGGATTAAGATTTTCCGTTATTTACGGGAAACCCAAAAAAGGAATAACCTCGGGTCGGGTAAATTCCGGTACTAAAAATAGTTTTTACGGAACTTATAAAGATACCTTAAAAATATTATAAAGATACTATAAAGATATTACAAAAATATTATAAAAATTAAACGGAAGTTATATTAAAAAGAAAGAATATATAAGATTTCTATGTTTCCTTATAAATAATACCTACTTAATTTCGCTTCTTAGCTATTAATTTAAGTCTTTAATTAAGGGTAACGTTTTACGATTAAGGGAAAAGTCCGTAAATTTCTTTAACGAACAAATTACTGAATTATTTTGCGCCCTATTATTACCTGCAAATCAAGATCCCCTTTCGGATACTGATTACGTTTCCAGGTAGTTGTGTGACAGGTTCGTTACACTCGTTTGGTTATAACAATAACCGAAGAATACGACGCATCATTGCCAACCTTAAAGTCTAATGTAGGTAAATAAATAACGATTTAAAACGACCGCCCGACAAGTTACTAAAATAAATAGCTAAGGTACCTTTACAATACCACAAATACGACGCATCATTGCCAACCTTAAAGTATAATTCAGGTAAATAAATAACGATTTAAAACGACCGCCCGACAAGCTACTAAAATAAATAGCTAAGGCACCTTTATAATACCACAAATACGACAAGTTATTCGGCAAGGAGCTCGGAACCAAATTACCAACGCATAGCAAATAAAACTATAGAAAAATGCTAAAAAAATGGCAAAAGTACTGCCTTCCATTCGATATACAACTTAAACCATGCAAAATTACATACATTCCGCGATTACTTTAAGAACAAACTTCGCGCCTTATTAATAAATGCAAATTCGTCACCAGTATGAGGTATGCAAAACGCCTAACTCAAAGCCACTTGAGGCAGTGTAACCTGGGGGCCGAAACTGCCGATTCAGCAGTTGATACAATTAGCCGCCACGGAACACACCCATTGATGGGGATGGAAAGACTGAGATCGAGGCAATGCAATAGATGCGTGTACGGCAAAAGATAACCATTCGCCTCGGTAATCGAGGCTTGTTAGCCCGGTGTCAGTAACTCAGCGACAATCCTCGATTATGGTGCGGCTCAAATCTACCCATATTCTGACAGGGCAGCTTAATTATTGGCGTCGTTAACACGGAGAGCTTCTGCCGATGTAAACAACATAAGCTATGCGGCAATGGCTAGTATGTTTGGATCTTTGTGATTCGCGAATATGACGGCAGAACTTGGCCGCTCGTGGGACTCATTGATTGTGAACGTATCATTCCTCGCATGACCATGTCGGCCCTACCTGGAATTGGAAGGTGCTGCCGGAAATCAGACACAAGTAGCTCTGCGGACCAGGCGTCGAATGGCGGCATGTTCGGCGGGCTGATTCGGAGCATCGTTGCGAAGCCAACGGCGAGGAATGTTTAGCGACAATGCGGAACTCAAGGGTTTGAAGCACGTAGAAGGGCATAGAGAACCGGGAGGAGGCTTTAAGTGGCAGATTAATATCGATAAATCAGGGTTCGCATAGGTAAACTCGAGCACATTTGTAGTGATCTAGCTTGCTGAGGTTGACGTGAATTGTGTGGGCTCTGCGTCTACACTCCAACAAGCAGAGACAGATATCCGAATTAGGCCACATTCGGCTTAGAGGTAGTGTCAAAGACGCCACTTGTTCGCCGTTGAGCTTCGTCCGTCGCATTGACCTTAAGCTCCGGCTGAGTTGACAGTGACCGGTCACCGATACGGAAAGTCGAGCCGTAAATGTCTGAGACCAGGGCGCAAAAAGCGATGCTCAGCTAGGTCAGTCAGCGCCAACAGTCTCCCTGAGCCGCGCAAGTCGACCCTCAAGCCAAGCCTTCTGCCACACCTCGACCTTACCGCCAAGGACAACGCAGGTAGCCGGCTCCAGGAGAACCACGCCCCGGGCGACGGTGGCGCCTTTCTTGAGCATGATCTTCTCGCCGATGTTGAGAGTCCCGATGCCGATTCTCCCGATGCGCCTCAGTTCCAGGGCGTAGACCTTCTGCCCCCTGCAGTCCTGCAGTACCAGCCTGTGGGTGGAGTTCTTGGGGGTGGCGTTCGCCGAGGCGGTGCCGGCTCTGCCTGCTGCACCCGGCCTGCCGCTCCCACCGGGGACGGACTGGGTGGCGGAGCTGTCGTCGCCTTCCTCGTCCGCCTCGTTGCCGGTGGGGAGCCTGATGATCTCCCGCCCCCTCGTCTGCTCCCCGCGCGCGATGGCCTCGAGCTCCTCGACTTGCTCCCACTTGCTCTTGGAGAGATTGTCGATATCCAGCACCTGCACAAGAATGTCCCGGGGAAGCTTCGTCTCCTGTACCTGAGCACTATCAAGGTTGGGAGGAAACGCAGGCGCTGATGCTTCCAGAAGCGCCGGGTTGGTGAGGTCGGCCGCCAATAAACGTGACCTTGCAGTTGCAACCAGAGCCGGTAAAGGGGGCGGTGGATTCCGAGCCGACATAACACCTTGAATCCAGTTTATTGTTGGAACCGGGAGGCCTTGGTTTCCAAGACCGGTTTGGATCTGACGACTCAAATCCATGATGTAGGCTATGAATTTTTGGGCATGAGTGGTGCCCGTTGAAGTCGCATTGTCATAACACAGTGAAGACGGGATGAGTAGTGGACGGTTTGACACGGTACGATTGATACCAAATACATGAAGTCCGATTAAGGTTATCTGATCGGATGACAGTTGCATTCCCTGTAGCTTCCTACTGTAAGGGGTCTTCCCGGTCTCCTAGCTCTACACAGAACCGGGGAGCCGGCACCCCTTGAAGCGCTAAGACAGCATAGTCTAGCGCATTATAGCTCGCGCCACAGTGGCTCAGCAACGTTCTCAACCGCTAAAGTTCAGCCCTTCGGCCCTGGAACTACATCTCGTGTCATATCAACTTCAGCTCCTAACCCCCCCATCTATCTACCAAATATCGTGATACCCCTTAGAGACGCAGTCAAGTCTTCCTGGCCCTTATCTCTTACCCGACTTTGTAATCTTGATTCCCTCCAGTTCTGCCATCGCCCAAAATGTCGACAATAGCCTCGCCGCGAGAGGCCTCCCTCCCGCGCCGTATGCCCTCAGGCCTGACGCCGACATCCTCGACACGGCCCAGCCTCGACGTGCCGCGTTCGCCAAACCCGTCCATATCCTCGCCGACGCTCTCCAACCCGACCACGACGGCGACGCGCCGTAATCGCGCCGCGCTGCGCGAGTACTACAACCTGCCGAAGTCGCCCGTCGCGCGCCCCCCTCCGTCGGTAGAGGTGACGGACCCGCTGGGGATCCAGGGGGTCGAAGGGGGCGAGCAGGAGCAGCAGTCGGAGGTGGCGGCGAGCGAGCTGGACGCCGCCGACTTCAGCGCCGAGGCGTACGTGGCGCGGGCGCTGGCGGAGAGCGGGCTCGAGGAGCTGCTGCGGCTGTACGCGCGGGTCGTGGGGGAGACGCGGGCGCTGGACGCCGAGAAGAAGGCCCTCGTGTACGACAACTACAGCAAGCTGATCTCGGCGACCGAGACGATACGGAAGGTTCGTCGGCTCCTGGCTGTTCTGGATCCTTCTCTCTCCTGCTGGTCTGCTTATATGACTATCCAAGCCTTATCAGGGGTTACGGAAGGAAGCATTTCACATACAGTCGAGGTATCATCGCAAAGCTAACTCAGAGCTATCAAAACGCAGATGCGCAGCAAAATGGATCCGCTAAACCCGATGGCCTCGACGCTCGACCCGGCCATAGCTCAGATCTACACGCAGGCAACGGCGATCCGGGACTCGCTGCGGGAGGCGATACCGACACCACCAACAACGATATCCTCCACATTCTCAACATCCTCCCCATCTCCCACATCCCCCGCAGACGCCACAGAAGAGGCAGCAAGACAAAAACGAAGACTGCGCACGAAACAGCTCGCGCTCGAGGTCCTCGAGACACCGGACAAGCTGCGGGTGCTGGTGGCGGCGGGGCGGGCCGAGGAGGCGCGGCGCATGTGGGAGACACCGCGACGCCTGCTGCTGCTATGGCGGGAGAAGGGGCTCGGCGGACCCGACGTCGAGGCGTGCGTCGAGGACGGGGACGCGGCGCTCCGAGGGGAAGGGGAGAGAGAGAGGGCGAGCGGGGAAAGTGGGAGAGTGAGTGGGGGTGGGGGCGATTGGCTGCGGGAGGATAGGAACGGAGGGGGGAGGAAAGCAAAGGATGCGGAAGGAGAAGAAGACGGCGATTGAATATAATAAGTTATTCAATTCATGCGGCTAGCTATGCGTGCCGAAGCGCACCTACAAATCTAACACGACGCTTAGCTCCCCTGAGCACCCATTTAGGCCGAAGGCCAACCAACACCGACGCTAACATCCATTATGCATGTATCATACATGCATAACCGCTATCTCCAATGACGGTAACAACGGCACGGCAGCTCGCGCACCGCTCTTGTATAATTCCGGGGATATGCAGACCCTTCCCTTTTTTGGCGACCGTCGGCACCATGGTCGACACTCCCCCATCGCCACTCCGGCGAGATGAATTCTATTCACCAGCCTTCATTATACCAATGTTCCGTCTTAACGGGAGAACCAAGCGGCGTAGCTTCGCGTGGATCCTCGTCTGGATCTTCACGCTTAGGGACGGGGTCGGGGGCGGGCTGCATAGCGCCCACTAACGCATCCGACGGGGAGCGTGGCGACTGTGGAATGGGTTCAGAGATATCGTTATCAGCCGAGGTAGAAGGACCGGACTCCACGGCCTGGATGGCCTGCAATAGGGTCTGATACGTATGTTGATCCTCAGCATCGAGCGTTTCCTCTCGACCCTGTGCGCCAGACGTACTTTGACCGCTGCTGGTGGTAGGCCATGGGTATGTGGGCACTGGTGGTAACTGCCTGCGCTCCCCGGTGTGATACGTAAATGAACCCTCAGGTCCGGGCGTTTCCTCTCGGCCCCATGCGCGGGACGCACTTTGACCGCTGCTCGTGCTAGGCCATGGGTACCTTGGCACTAGTGATAGCTGCTTGTGTCCGCTGGCGACTGGCTGGCTTGGCCCGCTGAAGACTGGCTGGCTTGGCCCGCTGGCGACTGGCTGGCTTGGCCCGCTGGGGGCTGGCTCGCTTGCCTCACTGTCGGCCCTCTAGACCAGGGGCTGGACGTTGATAATCTCGTAGGGGTCGCGGTCGGCTGTGCTGACGATGATGCGCGCACCAGAAGCCGGCGTCCCCCGCAAGCGCTCCTCCAGCATGGGCCTTAGAACATCTTTGAGGTATCTCCTCTCCGAATTGCTATGGAACACGGTAGCTACCACGCGTCCGAACTGCGTGTGCCGCAATGCTTCGTGGTGGCTCATCTCGCCCGTCACGAGCAAGTCCGCATCCGTGTCCGTGAAGACGCTGGCGCCGGATCCTGGACAGACGGCGATTTTGCTGATCATCGGCGGTGGCTGACCTGGCCGTTTCATCCGTTCAGGTATCGCTACCATCACGTACGGGCTCCCCGTAGTGCCAGCGCTGAGTCGGCGCAGTAACGTATGCAAGTCCGTCTGCTGTGGCAAGACCACCTCTCTCCCATAACCGGCGCCTTCTTGTCCCTGGGGAACGGGTCCAGAAATAGGCCGAAGTGCTCTGCAGACGACTTGCTGCTTATGCACGCCGCCCATGGTCAGGATATCGCAGAGCCAGTCACACATGCCTCCGACTGCAGCATCGATTGCGCTATGGGGACAATACACAGCAATCCGCTCGGCTGCCAGGCGCAACAGCTGCGTCTGCATAGGGTCTTGGGTGGTGAGAGATTTGATCCCTTTAAAGATGACGGGATCTATGCGGCCATTAGACGTAGGAAGCCAAGGGTGGAGTGTGGAGTTTCTCACGGTAGCAAATGATTACACGGACGTTCTCCTTTAAAGCTTCATCTACAACCTCAGCGGTCAAGTCATTCGTGAGGAGGACAGTAGAACGTTCATCATATGATGCGGATGCCGAGCGTGGTGCCTCTCCGAGCAATACTAGACAGACTGTTAGCACTGACTACGTGGAGGGATGAAGTCAGTTTCCCGACTCACACCCAGTGTTGTCCCAAGACTTGTCGGCAAGCTCTTCAGGAAACCTGCGGGGTGTCAGTGAAACAGTTCATCTCATTGAAGCCTTCGAAAGCAGTTACAATTTTCTCATAGCCGCCACGACGGTGTCTGTGAGGGTGGTTGAGGAATCCATGGTGCTGAATTCCCTACAAAGTCTGGATCCCTTCTGAACTGTGTATATTGGGCGTGTAGCAAAACTAGCTCTAGTACTTGATGACCTAGCAAAGCTATGATAGCGATGATGATGAGAATGCGGGATGATGAAGGATGTTGTATTGCAAGAAAGCCGGGCTGTTGATGTTTGACCAGAGAAGGGAGAGAATCTTCGTGGAGAAAACATGGGGGTTCTATGCCAGATGACAGGTCTTAAAGTGAAGGTCGTCCTTCCACAGCCGGTCCTTCCTAAAGCTCAAACCTTGATAAAGAGAGAGTGTGTGGGGTTGTTACCTACAAATAGGAATTCTACATGCTGCCCTGAGCAAGCTAGAACTATTCCCAATACAACATCCCTACCACCCCACATCCATACACTGGACCTCGATAAAGTCAAATATCCACACAGCCCTATTAAAAAAGGAAGTTGACGCCACAAGGAAGCTTCAGCCACCCTTTCTTCACCCCGCCATCGATAAGCCGCAACCTTCAATTAGTCAATATGATATCGTCATCCCGTGGGGTAGGAGTTCACCTGCATTCACTTCGCCATTGCCGCGCGCGCCGTCTAATGCTACAGCCCAGCGCAGAACAATAGACATCAGCAAGCAAGTTGCGAAAGTAATCAAGAAATCACGTGCCTAAATATGGCAGAAACACCGAAATCAACAATAACAGAAGAGTCGCTCAAGGCAGCGATAACTGAGCGACTCGGCGCAACCCACGTCGAGGTAACAGACATGTCAGGTACTCCTCGCCATACTTCCCTTCGCCTTCTCTTCTCCCCTTTCCGGTCGCCCTCCCCGTTTCCTTGCCCTCCCACCTTGCTCCCCTTCCTTCCGTTACTCCCACCACCCTTCCCGTTTCCTCGCCTTCCTCCCCTTATCCCTCCTACTTCCTCGTCTCTCGCCTCCCCGTCCCTTTCCCTTCCCCTATTCCCCTCTCCTAATAACCCCCTACTGACGACCCCCCCTCCCCCTCATTACAGGCGGCTGCGGACAATCCTTCACGGCGCTAATAGTGTCCCCGCAATTCGCCTCCCAGAAGGGCAGCCTGCGGCGGCACCGGCTGGTGAACGCGGCGCTGCGGGACGAGATCGCGGCGATCCACGCGTGGAGCGCGCGGTGCCAGACGCCCGAGGAGTGGGAGCGCGAGCGCGAGAAGGCGAGGGGCGCGGACGACGCGGTGGTGGGGCCGCCGCTCGACGGGACGAATGAGCAGGGGAAGGTCGAGGGAGTCGATGCTTAATCTTATACCCGACGACGTTAGAGCGGACTGGGGCCTGATGGTTGAGAAAGGCGGGCGGGGTGGAGGGAGACAGAAAGGGAGGAAATGACGATACTCTGCTTGTTGGTCAGACTACGATGATTGGGTACATCATTGAAGGACCATAGGCGACAGGTCCGCCCGCAGTTACCCAAGGCCAGCGATATATAGCATGGGTTGCTGAAATAGCGGGTCCATAGACATACACTGAACACGCGGTAAGGTATAGTGGGCACTGTATAAAAACAGGCATACGACGAAACGCACATATAATTTGATAAACCAACTAAAGCAGCACGCCCGCGATTCGCCCGTCTTCCTCGGTATATTGAACACCCAGTTTATCTCACGTAGTGAATAAGACTTTTCCATCACGCCGTTCCTATCGACACCGGCCTAGTCACTGCCTAACACCTGAATTACGTGTAGCTGAACAGTTACACGACTGGCCCCGCGAGGCGAATAGACCCCGTCATCTCAGCCGAGATCAATACCACGTTTCGTCTTCTCCGCCCGACCAGCAATTTGGAAACTTGACACGGGCGACGAAGTTCGGGGTGACGGGTCTCTCCCCAACTAGAAGAGACCCAGGAGATCCTCATTAGCGCTTGCGCCACCCTTCTTCGGCTCCCCTCCCGGTTGCTGGTGCCCCAGCTGCGTCGCCGCGGGAGGCGGCTGGCTCGACCCGCTGAGGTCGAGGCCGGCGAACCCGTTCATGAGCTCGTTCGCGTTAGTCGGTGCCGGGACGTTGTTGCCCGACACTCCCGGGGCCGGCGACGGGGCGTCGAACAGCCCCATCATGTCCGCCATGCTGCCGCCGCCCGGCTGCCCGCCGCTGGGGCTGATGACCCGGTCGGGCGTGTTGCTCTGCTGGTTGTTCTGGGATGCGGGCGCCGCGCCGTCGAAGTCGATGTCCAGCAGGTTCTCGATGTTGCTCTGCGGGGCCGCCGATCCCGTGCCGTTCTGCGCCGCGGCGGCTGCTGCTGCGGCGGCGATCGGGTTCTCGGCCGCGTTCTCCCGCTGCTCCTGGATGGCCGCGCGCTGGATCTCGTCGGCACCGAATCGGCCTTTGCCAACAAACGACTCCGGGGGCTTGTGATAGACCGAGGCCAGAGTGGACAGCTCGCCAAGGAGCTGCTCTAGCAGTGCTGGTGGTAAGCTCGTCATTGTTGTTGAGATGGCTGGCTTTGGTGAGAGGATGATGCTCTAGGGCGGGGGTTAGCATTGGGTCTAGTAGAGACGAGTGAGTGATCGTACCTTCGCAATGTCTAGGTCTCCTGATAACAACCGCCAGTAGACGTATGCTCTGTCTCTGATATCCGGGTTGTCGTTCTCTGCCGTCGCCGCCTGAAGTACCTTCTGCACCAACCCTTGATTGTTACCCGGTTTCTTCAAGAACAGCTTGACGACAGCCGTCAGGATTTGTAGCTGCGTCTGAGTGAACTCTTCCAAGAACACATCCACAAAGCTTGCCAAGATATCATCGGCATTGTTGATCTTCTCGGCGTACTCTCCGACGATCCATATCAGGGAACCTCTCGCGTTGGGCTCGTCCAGCTCGTCGATGTGCTGGCACAGAGTCGGGATTACACCCTCGTAGCCCGGGTATTTCCGCAGGATGTCCTTGATGACCACAATCACCTCCTGAACCACATAATTGACCTTTGTAGCGATGAGGTCCAGCAGCGCGTTGACACACTTCTCGCTCGCGCTCTCGATCTTGATGGCGACCTGGCCGATAGCCTTGACGGCCCTCCGTACGAAATCCATATCGACTTCCAACGCATATTCCTTCAACTCGGCTAATAACTGCTCGTAATTTTTGTCGTTCGCTATCCTCACCATGATCTCCAGTTTCTGGAGCTTCACGTAGGGCGGGTCGTTATATTTGCAGAAGAACACCCTAAGCTCCTTGCTGAGGATATCCGGCTTGGCTTGAAGAAGAAGATCGATGTTTCGTAATGCGACGTACTGGACTTCCGGGGCTGATGCGACCAGGGTGACTGCTCTTTGTCAGAACTTGGGGGCTGCTATCGGATAAATTGAAGGTACCAACCTAGAGGGGGTGCCATCTTTTTCAAATACTGCCGCACTAATTCGGGGCTGACAAGCTTCATATGGATGAAGACGACCTTAACGGCTGCCAGCACCACACTGGGATTTACGTGTTGAAACTGAGGCGCTACCCTCTCGCATATATGTTCGGATTCCTTCACGTCCCGCGGAGGATAATCGGCCAGTGTCGACAATATCGTCACTCTTCCCCATTCCGTACACTCATTCAATGCCATCAGCAGTTTCTTGAGCGTGGCTGGTGTTATCACCAGCGCCCTCGTCTCTGGTGCCGTCTCAGATATCTCGGCCAGAGCCTGGACCGAGTTCGCGACGACCATCGGATTTGGGTCTCCGATCAACTCCTGCAACGTCTCGAGGAAGCCGTTCTCTATGCACATGGTCGGGTTCAAGTCGAAGAGCTTGGCGACACATATGGCGGCGGTTTTTCGTACGTAAGGCGACTCGTCTCGTAACGTCTTGCGCAGCGGCTCTTCCATATAGTCCACCATCTTGTCCACGCGGATACAACCCATAGTCCTGATGGCCAGCGCTCTTATAAGTGGATTCGGGTCTTCGGAGTCCTGTACGAAGGTATTGACGGCGAGGATACACAAATCGGGATGCGACTTTGCGTAGTTCCTAAGGCCCATCGCGTAAGCTCCTACCCAGCGAGTCCTCCTGTACATGCTTCCTGGGAGAAATGCTAGGAGACAACCCACATTAAATAGAGGTAGACCAGCTTCTTCTGATCCAGATCCGCGGTCGCGATGTTCTTCAACACGTCTGGGAACAGCTGCGATACATCCTTGCCCAGGGTCATGGCCATGATGGTCTTCTGGATCGACTCCTTCCGTTCCCAGGCATATTGCGAGACCAGACCAGCTCGCAGCTCGAAAGTCTCGCCCTTACGAGGCACGGCGAAGGCGCCGCGAATCCTGTTTACCGCCATGTTGACGCGAAGCACCTAGCTGCAGCACACCGTCCGATGGCGGTATTTAGAACTATAAGAGCCGGAGTGGAAAGGAAGGGGTAGGCGAGGCGGCGGTCAGGGGGGCAGATGCTTGATTCCGAGGACGGAGAGAACCAGGAGCCCTTTCAGGGCAATCGTGAGCACATCCGCAATTTCCTCTTCCCAAAATCCGGTATCGCCTCGTACAAGGCGTGCCGCTTCCGCAATTCGAAGCAAAGTGCCGGGTCTAGAATTAATGCGTAGAGAACAGTGATGTGTTGATAACAAAATGATTGGGGATGGGATGCATGTGGTCCTTCCCCCGTATCGTGACCCTTGCAGGCAGGAGTTAACCCGTGCTTTTCCCACGTCGGCCTTGTTTAGTGGGGCTATTGTCGAGGGCCTCCATCGGCTCCACTTAGTGTATGCGCCACAGCCTTTTTCCCAGCCACAGAGAGCACAGTCCGGTCAGGGTAGGTACATATCCCTCTCCCAGACTACATAACTAGAGAGCTATGGAATCTTCAAACCCCTTAAACTGCATCACACGTCAGCAGAGAACAATATCCTAGGCCCAAGTGGCTAAGGGAAATGCTTGAGTAATACGTCTTCTGACCTTGCATCTCGCTGCATTGCACGAGACCTCACTCACACGTAGCGCTGCCATTCATGGTGAGTCGCAAACCGCAACCAATAATACTACGGTCCACCGAACCGCTAATAGCATCTGTAGGCGAACTTCCCAAACCTCCGGCGCCTCTTCATTGAGGCACGGACAGACGACGAGGAGCGGGAGGTATCACGAAAAGCAGTAAGTGATTTTCCAGTTGGGGGCACCATGGACACTTGCATTGACAGAAACTCCCCTAACTACCTAGTTTTACAACACCATTCTGTTCATGGGCTCGGTGGCCGTCTTCAGTTTGATAGCGCAGAGGATGAACGCCATCAGGTAGCGCCTTGAAATTAGAGGCCGTGATCTAGCCGGCTGGGTTGAACGGCATGGTGTAATCTAGGCCTACTGACATGTTATGGAATGCATCAATCATTCGTAATCCCTCCCCGGCTCAATAAATCTAACGGAGCATTGCCGGCAACGTTGAGCAAATCCGTGTCTTCATGCCGTCAATGCCCAGCTTTTCCGCTTGGGCTAATCAGACTCGCTCTCATCTCCTAGGAAGGCGAGATCGGCCATCCTCTTAGAAACCCTCGATTTCGCCTTGCCACCCGCACCGCCCTCATCATCATCTCCATCTCCATTTTCTCCCTCATCCTCCTCATCCTCAGACGCCTCCTTCTTCGTAGGCTTCTTCACGGTGGACCTGCTGCGTGAGGAGCGTCCGCGACCGTTGTCGGTGCCCCAAAGGCTATTCATCTCGTTGACGGCCTCGAGGTCGGCCATGAGCTCCCGCTTCTCCTTGATCTCCTTAGCCTTAGCCTCGGAGAAGCGCCCGGTCATCCCGATGTCCGCGAGCATCCCCTTCAGGTGCCTGAGCTTGGCCCTGCTGTCATCGCCGTACTGCTTCAGCTCGACACCCCAGATCTTGCGCACCCCGCACTTGACCAACTGGCCCTGTAGCTTCTTGATCTCGGCCTCGTCCGCGCTCATATCCTTCACGGGCTTGGTCGCCGGTGCGCGAGACTTGGCGCCCCCCTTTTCCTCCTTCGACTTCCGGCCCCTCTTCTTTGGCGGAGGCTCGTCTATGACAACTGACGACAGGTCCGAATCCGAATCTTCGGCTACTGCTGGCTTACTTTCTCCCTCGTCCTTGACTGTGGGCTTCGCCTTATTATCCGAATCTTCCTCTTTGCTTACGCCACCCTTCTTAGCCTTGGCTTCCGGGCTCGCTTTGGTCTCCTCCTTGGGGCTCACTTCCTCGTCCGTAGGCTCCTTCTTTTCGTCTGCAGCGTCCCCCTCGTCCTCGGACTCAACCTTGGGCCGTTTTACATTGCGCTTTTTCACAGGTGCCTCACGCTTCCGCTTTCGATCCGGTGACGCACCTTCGGCGTCGCTAGCCTCCTCGTCTTCACCTGATTCCACTGCCTTCTTGGACTTGCGGCGCGGTGCAGCAGCCTTCTTTTTCTTCGGCTTCTCCTCTTCGGTATCATCAAGCTCGCTGAGCTCTGACTCGGACTCCTCTTTCTTCGCCTTGCGGCCTGCTGACGCCTTCTTGGGTGCGGGCTTCCTTTTCTTCTTCGGCTCTTCTACCTCGGATTCATCAAGATCGCTGAGCTCTGACTCGGACTCCTCTTTCTTCTCCTTGCGGCTTACTGACGCCTTCTTAGCGGGGGGTCCCTTCTCTGGCGGCGGCTCCTCTTCCAATGATGCCAGGTCGCTGAGCTCGGAATCAGACTCTTCTTTCTTCGTTGCAGCCTTCTTGGTAGTCTTCCCCTCTTTCGACTCGTCGGAGAGTTCACTAAGCTGGCTCAATTCCGACTCGGACTCTTCCTTCTTGGGTACTGGCTTCTTGGCCTTTGCGGCGGGCTTGGCATTGGCTACTTTCTTCTGGCGCTTCGGTGCGGGCGAGGGCTCTTCGCTCGAGCTCCGCTTGATTCCATTCTTGGATTCCTTCTTGACTTCGGATGCCGGCGGTTCAATCTCGCCAGACACCAGCTTATCCTATTTATATTAAGCAGGCGGGATGTTAGTGACCAGACACGGAACACGCACGCATGAGGGTGGGGTCGCAGGTTGAGATGAATCTGGGTATGAACTGTTAACATACAGCGAGCTCCTTAATGAGATCTTTGCTGCGTTCCTTCCATTTTGGCGATTCCTTGAAGTAATTCGCGTCGAGGTCGAGGTCTGCGATGACTTGCTGACGCGCTTTGTTGACGGTCAACGCATCGCCCTTGAAGAGTTCAAAGACGGCATCGCGCAAGGCCTGCTCAATTGTCTCGTCGGATGGAGCCATTGAGACCGAATGTGCATTACTTTCTACAGTAAAGACGAGATCGAGGTGGGTTTATTATATAAGATCAACATGCGAGGTGACGATAAAAAGTCACGTTGCCATGATAGTGAGCGATATGGAAGCGCGTCAAAAGCGGGAAACAGTGTGAATCGGACGAGTTTCGAGATACCGTATGGGGTAGCACGTTAAAAGTGGGGAATTTTAACGTTAAGTTAGCCTTTACTGCGATGGATCTTGCCAACCCCGGGCCCCATATTTTGCCGAATCAGGTCGGGTCTTGGCAGGCACTCCCGATCCAATTGCTCAAGATGGTTTTAGGTGTTACATAGCGTTATTCTGCTCTTTTTCTACTTCGCATATACGGTCACATAATACGAAACAGTGTGGGAGCATCGGGGACACTTCCGGTTTACATATATGGTGCAAATCATCAAGTGGGGTTGCTAGCCAGTCGAATATTGAACGTCGCCGTCAATAAATAAGGAACATACTACACCCAAGCCGCCAACTGTTCGAAAGCATTGAATGCCTGACCTTAACTGACTCACAGGTGATTATCTCCGCTCAAGCAACCTGCCACCGTCACAGGCTTACTGCATGCACATTTACCGTCGTCCCAAGTTCTTCCCCGTAGCATTGCCTCTTGTTTTGGTTATGTTAAGGCGCTGCGCCCTTCATACGGGATATTGTCTCGGCCACCTCAACAAGCTTATCGTATGCGGGGCCGGGGATTTCTCCCGAGGCCATGATATCCTCCACAAGTAAATATATTTGGTCTATACCCATTGTAAGCCTCTGGTTGGCTTCAACCGTCTGCTGAAAACGTGTTCTGAGCCGCCTATAGTTTTGTTGCATACGGTTTCGATCGAAGGTCGTAGCATCGCTAGTCAATAGGGTAGACGTTGTAGTGGAAGCCGAGGATAAGGGCACTACAAAAGGATTGCTGCTTCGTCGCGAATCGACGTTAGAGCTAAGCTGATCAACACCAGCTGAAAGGGGAAGGCCGAAGAAGCCCGAATCCGGGTCTTGTATCGGACCACCCATAAACTCAAGCACTGGTGCGTCCTGTAATGATGATGTCGGCGGTGAGAAGGCAAATGTCTCTTGTGGTGTTATTTGCTGTCGATTCCGGACATTTTGGGTTTGGGGTTCTGCCCTAATGACTTGTAAGCACTGACCTAAAGATCAAACAGTAAAAGTGCAGAGGAGCTAATATCTGTCTTCATACTCGTTTACGACTGGGGTATTTGCTGTCGGCTGAATGGTTTGTGTTTGGTGATATGACAACGTTGGAAATATCACAGGAATGCTGGCTTCGTGGTAATCTATGAAGCGAATGCACTTAGTGAGCTGGCAGTATTAGTGAATTGTGACGAGCTAGACCTACAAGGCGTGTAGTTGGCTGTTAGGATTATCATATCAAGGTCCCGCATGCCAGGAATGAGAAGTCGGAACAATCTCCACCACGCATCTTCGTCGGTCTGTGATTGGCAAACCCCTCTGATGGCATTTTCTTGTTCCTCTGTCATAAATACTTCCTCCTGTGGTCTTGGTTTTTTGCTACATGACGTCTGCTTCTCATGGTCCGTGGCCTTGTCTTTGGTGTTCAAATATGCCCAGCAATTTTGACACCGATAGGACGGCATATGGTTGCGGCTGAGATGTTGTCTGACCAATGTTAGTAATGCGAGATGTAGTGTAACCGAATCCCATGACAAACTTTAGCGCTCTCAGATCTGCACAACCGCCTCTTGGATTGGACCTGCTGCGCTTGAAGCAAGGTCGGAACCTCTCATATGCTTGGTAGGGACAAGCGAGTCGCAGCGTCCCCGCCATCTCCTCAGAGCCTGAGGCCTTTTGACGCTTCCTTTTCTTGCCGCCATTGTCGTCTCCTTCTTCTTCTTCTTGTTTTCGCTTCATCCCGCCATCTCTCGGGGTTTCGCTGCCTGTGCCTGAGTGAGGCGGGGCGTTTTCAGGACGATTCTGAGAGGGCGCGGTCGTGTGTGTAGTGTCCGTTGTATCCGAGTCCTTTTCATCATCATGCGCCTCCAGGTGGTCGTCAGATTCATCCGGATCATCGTCACTGTCGTCAGTAGATTCGTGACCTGTCTGAAAATCATCTGACAATGCGAGAATCTCGAGTCGAACCTTCGCGCGGCCAACTTGCCTTATCTGGGGCTTGAAGTGGCATAGAATCGATTTGGAACCGGCTCTGGGACCTGGTTCGATGTCTGCTGCCTCCGTGGCGCCAGACTTGTTGGAAGCCTCAGAGACACCAGCTCCTGAAATCCCAGTGAGACTTTCCACAGACCGACTTGGGGAGGCGTGAGGCCTTGTGCCCTGGGTTGAAATGTTAGAGCAAGCCTTTCTGTCAGTTTCAGCAGATGCCTCAGAAACCCTTGGTTCACCGCGTCCAGATTTCTCTTCACCAACGGGCATGGCGTCGTTACTGGTCATACTAGCCTGTTCCTGCTCCTGGTGCGCCATGCCTAGGTGATTCTGGCTTTGAGTCTCGGGCACCGTTGACTGCGTCTGATATAGCTCTAGGACGTAGCTGCCAGTATTCTCGGGATCAATTGTGCATTCGCTGCTTCGTTGCGCTTCCTCGGCCTGACGTGCCAACTGCAAGCGCTTCTTATTCTGCTGTTCGAGCATCTCGTTCTGCATTTGGTAGTCTCGTAACGCGTCGCCACGCAGCCAATTTGGACGACTTGTGCTTTGGCTAAACTGTCGCGCTTCCTCGGCCTGACGTGCCAACTGCCTGCGTTTCTTATTCTGCTGTTCGGGCAGCATCACCTGCATTTGGTAGCCCTGTAACGCGTCGTTGCCCCCCCCATTTGGACGACTTGTGTTTTGGCTAAGCCGCTGCGCCTGCTTTACCTGGTCTAGCAAGCGCTTCTTATTTTGTTGGTCGGATAGCGTCGGCAGTACTTGGTATTTCTCAAAGTTACTGACAGAGACCTGACTATCCTGGGTCACTCGGGAACTTTGATTGGACGCGGTGTTCTGCATGTTCGTTTGCACGCCTGCATGCGCGACCTGGGGAAGGGTGTTTTGTGAACCGGTTCGTTGCTCGATCTTTCGATTCTGCCACGCGTTTAGCGCTTAATAAGAAATGAGAGCTCTACGGGGGTTGTACCGGCTTTCCCTGGTGGTCAGAGTTCGCTCCCGCTTGCTTTTCAGGAGCAATATTTGAGATACCATCTGTGGGCGCTTTGACTCGCTCTGTATTACTTGCGTCGCCCTTACTCGAGTGCTCATTAAGGATACCCTTCTCAGTGTATGAGAGAGCTGCCGCGCAAGGTTCCTGTTCGGGGTCTTCTTTCACTTGGATGTCGCCGGGTATATTGGAAGCAAGGGTGTTGGAATTGCTGTCATATTGATAACTCGCTGGCTTGAAGAGTTGAAGAACATCCTCAGTACTGAGATACTTGGTCCCGTTTTTGTAGAACAGGTATTCTAGTTGCTGTGCTCGTGCCTCCAAGAAAAGTATATAGCTACGGCAATTTCAGTATCAATAATGAAGGGCACATCTAGGATGCGCATGGATCACATACCAGCGTGGAATGTCCTGTCCTGTGAGAAAGTCATACCCAGCACAAGCGACTCCGGCCTTTTCGCAGCCGTTGCATCCTGGCAGCTTTTGATCACACTCATTGTTCATTAGGCGGCAACGACTGCAAGGGTTTGTATATTGGGGGGGCTCGATCTGACTCATCGTTGGGATCTTGCCCTTAGTGTCTAAGGTATCATGAGTGGTGTGTGATGATAGTGATCGCGCCGTCCCTCCAGTATTATGGATAGTGGTGCGGCATGTCCCCAACAAACTCTCAGTGTCTGGGCTTCCAGCTCTTTTCAGCGGCCATCTACCCTCTAGATGCTGGGGTTGGGAGTCGGAGAGCTCCCATTTTCTCTTGCTCAGTGACTCATCCAGACTCCCCGCCGGCTCGGACAGAATCCTCTTCCTCCGAGAACGGCTGGGAAAGCCACTAGATCCGCTCGGAGAGTCGACGTTTGTGGGTGAATCGTCTGACAAGCTGAAGGGCAAGTCTCCTCGTACCCAGCTTGTTGAACTAGTTAGGGTTCTGTGATCTGTGACATTCTCATTGTTGCGAGACCCCGGTGAAGTGTCCTTCTCGCTGCCGAGCATGGGTGATATGGTAGAGCTATCCACGGCCAACAATCGCCAAGGCTGTACCGCTATGTTATTCGTTGAGACGAGGCCGTATATGTGATAATTTGATTCCTGACTGGGAATCTCAGCAAGCCACAGTGTAAATAGGAGCAACCAGAATGAATATCAAGTGGAAACCTCAAATGCACGATGTATTATCTAGCTATCCGACGTCAAACCTTTTTTCCCGATCAGAGGTTAAAAGGGGATGATAGAGGAGACGGCCATGCGCTCTTTGAACCAACAGCCTTACCGACAAGTAGAGCCTTAGTTACTCTGTATCACGCTAGCTCTTACTGGCCATAGTGCGGCTTGGCGGCCCGCTTTTTGGTTTCAATTCGCAACATTTTCTACACAGTTATGCATCAGAGCTACATTTGATACCAGACAAAAACCATTCTCAATCTGTTGCCCATGCGCATTGCACTGCGTATAGACCAATGAGAAGCATTACAGCGTGCAGACACCTGATTGTTACTGGAGGCTGAGCACAAAATGTCGCTTGATAATCAGCCCGCAAAAAGGCTTGATGCTACTTTTCCGTAAAGAGCGGTCATCTTAACCACATATCAAATGTGTATGGTGGCGTGGACGAATACTTTCGTGCCCAAGTTGTACTCAATTCCATGCAATGATGCACATTCGATACACCATTGCATCTAAGACGCTCGAATAATTTCGAAATGGCCACCGCAACTGAACAAGCCCTCGGCGGCCTTGTTCCCAAATCTATTAAATCAGGCCTACCAGCTCCTCAATGTTGTTGGCTCATTATATCTTTGCCACCTCAGCTCCAGTATAGGCTCTCTAGTCTTCAAATTTGAATGCGACAGCACAGAGACTGGGTTGTTACCACTTTCATTAAACCTGTGGACTTTATTGATCTTCTTCCGCTGCGAGGACCTTCTCTGACATCTTGCTACAGAGTGATATTAGAAGGCAATATGGCGTCTTCACCCAAGGAAGACATCTGCACTACAGAGTCTGAGTGGTGAGCATACGCAAAATCCAGGTCTCCTGCCATGACGACTCCGAAGCTAACTCCGTGGAACACCAGTCCCGGAGCCCCGCCGGGAATTGCGGACGCTTCGTCCATGACGTGCGAGCCTGACGCATTCTCCAAGGAGGCGCGATGCTCAAGAAGGCCCTATGGGAAATCGGAACCAAGGCAGCGATGTCCTCAAGCAAACTTGCATGACAAGTCGGTAGACATGCTTGGCATAGGAAGCCAGTTTGACGAAAAGTAATCAAACATATATAGTTTGGAGAGGATTGGCAGACGATGCTAAATGTGACCACAGGTACGCTGATGCAGGCCATGACACTTAGTCCACTACTAATTGCTAGGAAAAGGCTATACAAGCGTACGGCAACCTGACTGTGGGGGAGGGGGGTGTCTTGAAGTGTATAAACCGTACTAGTCTTGATCTTGATAGTGTATTTGGTCAATGGGGAGGTGCAGCCTTGTCATATTCATTGCCTTCCCCAGACAATCTCAAAACAAGTCGCCCGGGAGCCCAGGACGCGGTACATGAAAAACTCCAAGGAGGTAACTTCGAAGCTGACATCGAGGGACCTTGTGAAGCAAACTATTATTATGTGAATTTATTTTATTGGACTTTTCGGATCTCACCAATACCTCACATGGATGAAGTCTCAAACTTTGCTTACATTAAGTTTTGGTATCATCACTACGTAATAGAATACAGGTTGTTCGCTCTTGCCAAAGCTTCATTCAGGGAGAAACCGTTAGTGTTACTTGAGTAATCACACGGTTCCTTTATATGTCTTGTATCTTGTCTAATGCGCCCTTATCCGCCAGTCCTCAGACTTCTCCTTACTTGCCCACTACATTCTGTTTCTACGGCCTTGTGAAATTTGGAGTTGCAGGCGTTTCTTGGAA
This sequence comes from Monosporascus sp. mg162, assembly GCA_004155945.1. Lineage (NCBI taxonomy): Eukaryota > Fungi > Ascomycota > Sordariomycetes > Xylariales > Monosporascus > Monosporascus sp. mg162. The sequence continues at coordinate 29,053 of QJNY01000083.1, forward strand.
TTCCGAATTGTGCAAGGACTAGCCGTCACAAGATCTTGCCGATTTCACAGGTCTGTATCTGACGTAGCTTCGTTCCGCCATTATTCACATATATGTTAGCCATTAGATTTGGGTGCTAAGTGTTAATGTTACTTATTCTCCGCAACTAAGAAGATGCTGGTAGGTTATCTAGGACCCATTTCACTCCACCAACAACAATTTCCGGCTGAGTCATCTGGACAAAGTGTCCACTCTCGGTGGCGAAGACAAGCTCGCTCTTCGTAGAGAGCTTCAAGAATTCCTTCATGAGACCCTCATTCTTCGCATCGACCGTCTTGATCAACTCTCTCACATGGCTCCTCTGCTCCTCGGTCCCGTTCCCTTTAGCAACGCCCGCCTTGTACAATCCACTCCAATCCCTGCTTCGTGTGCCCCCAATCACATAAACCGGTTTGTCTCCAACCAGTGGCTGCTTCTTACTCAACTCCTTCTTCCGCAGCGTCTCGAAACTTGGCATGTAGTTCTCGAACCCCTCCTTGTGCTCAATCAGCTTGAACTTTTCGGTCGTTTCTGCCGCCCTGAACGCGTCCCACTCCTCCTGCGTCAACTTGTGCTCCGCCTCCACGCCCCAGGCAGAGTATGGTTCAACACCCGCGGCAACAGTCCAGAGAATTGGATCGTTCACGTCCATCACCAGTGGCGCTGTCTCATGGTTGGCGTCCACAAGCACCAGACCAGCGATTTGGTCAGTTCCCTTTAGGGCGATGTACTCGTGCGTGAGCACGCCGGCCCAGGAGTGCCCCACAAGGATCAGAGGGTTCGGGATGGGCGCCTTTTCGATCAGAAGGGAGAGCTCCAGAGCAACGTTCTCGGCCGAGGGAGCGAGCGGCGAGGACTCCGAGTTGTGATAGCCGGAACGGTCGTAAGTGTAGCTTCGCAGCGAGGGACCCAGCAGCCGCACCACGGCTTGCCAATTGAGGGCATCGCTTGCCACACCCGAGATAAATAGTACAACGGGATCTTTGGAGCTGCTGGGCTCTGGGCCGTGAGTGTACAGAGCCAGAGAGTGAGTGCCGATGTTGACGAGGCGGCCGTTCGAAGGGAGGGTTGAGGATGCCATTGTGGAGTGGTGGTCTTATGAATTCTTAAGTTTTGTATATTTGTGATGAATGGTTTGTGATATTCAAGGCCGTTCACCAGCCGAACCAGTTGCAATATATCGCGGTATGAAGTGGCAGAGTGATGGAGGGGTAAAGTGATGGAGGGGCAGAGAGTCTCTGAGAGGGAGGAGCCCAAGAGTATCGCCAGTTGGCACTTCATCCGGGTACATCCTTAGCGTTGCCGCCTGGCTCACAAGCCCCCTTGTCCGGCCCTGACAGCCTTGTGGGTCGTACCTGGACTCCTGCCTGGGCCGGCACTAGATGTAACGTGGTCCCACATTCGTGATTTCGTGTTTAGTTTGCGTTGCCTGCCGTGTTATCATGTTAAGCGGACAATTGTTGTTGATTTAAACATCGCCTTAGGTAACAGGTACCTTGACTTGTCTGACGAATTAGCCTGTCATACATGTATCTATGTCATGAGCATTTGGACGTGGATGGCGATGCAGCGCATCTTGCTCTATTAGGAGTGGTGTAAGGAGTATACGAAGGCTGCATTGACGGACCGCCAGGCCACCTATAGCTGCCTGCCACTCCTCCAGTTGTGGATAGGCACGCTACGGGAGTCGCTGACCATCCACAATACATCACCTTCACCCACAATTACGTTGCTGATCGTGTCTGATGTGCACGTCTATCAGGGACAGATGTTGAATGACTTTTGGGGGGTTCCAGTGACATAAGGTGCTCCATTCATCTCTTTGTCCCTTTGTATAATGCACAAAGTTCACTGCAGGCATCCAGTTGCTTATATATGTACCTGGATATTTGACAGCTAGCAGTTCGTAAACTTTTCTATTTATGCCAGTATATATGCCAGTATACGATCCTCGAACATGAGTCTGTATCAGGCGCTTACAGCTTTCAGACCCGCCGTACGTACATTTCGGGTCTTCGTTATTACCTTTTCCATTGATCGGCTTTCTACCGGTGGTTCCCAGGAAACCCTTTCCTCGAAGGTACTTAATGTTCTGTCGCGCAGCTGTAAGCACCTTTCGCATTTCCCATTCGTAGCTTTTATGATCGGTGACTTCGATCTCAGTGCCGAGAGCGCCCAGGAACTGCTGCACCGGCCATAGTGGATGCTGTTCTTGCTCCCGCGCCATGTCCTTCCTGGCAAGCTTAATCCATTCGCCCTACGAGACCGGCCGCAGCTGCAGCTGTAATTGATCCTCGACGGCAGCCCAGAAGGCACTGGCCCATACTCCCCTCTTGATGTGGACGAGATGTTCGTGCTTCTTTCCTGCCGCATGCCATAGAATGGATTCTGTGACGTGACGAACATCCGACACCGAGAGCCACGATGTCTTTGAGTCGACTGGGCGGGCTCCAAGCCGGACCGCGCCCATTACGACCCTCCATAAGAAATCGTCAGCATTTGCTACACCTGTGTCCACGTCCCCAATAATCTGTCCCGGTTTGACGACCGAGAACGTCGTGCCTGGTTTGCGAAACTGCGTGGCAGCAGCGCTTACCAGTCTTTCCGACACATATTTTGTTTGATCGTATCCGTTGGCCATCCTTGCCTTTCCTCGGTACAGGTTCGGCTATCCGTGATGAGACCACCTGAGACGTAAACAAAGCTCTTTAGGGAAGGAGAGGCCATTGCGGCCTGCAGAAGTTGTATCGTAGAACCAACGTTCACGTCTTTCAACCCGTCGTAGTTCGTGGTCCAATGCACTCTGGCACCGTTGTGGATGATCGCATCGACAGTACCATGTGCACTCGGACGGCCCCATAACACGCTCTATTGTGAATCGTTCAGCCTTAGTCTTTCGGCCAAGAGACCTCCATTCTAAACTTCAATTGCGGAAGCAAACGATTCCTTCCACCATCCAGCGATCTTGGCCGTCTTTATTACCCTGTCCAGCCCTTTTGTTCGTCGAGACCAGGTACAAGTAGCACGACCTTGTCGAATGCGCGCTTCGTGAGTGTATAGTGAAAAATATGGGTTCCCAGGAACCCGGTTGATCCGGTGAGGAAGACCGTCGACCCAGTAGTGGTACGGCCAAAGTCGATCTTGCTCACCAGCAAGACTATCTCCAGATCAGTCGGTGTCGGCTGCGTCAGCTCCTCAACCGACTGACCGTGCAACAGGTTGTCGATTAGGGCGGCAAGTTCACGCAAGTTATTCTGCTGTCGGACCAATCGCGGTACCCCAGTGTTGATGTCGAATTGCTTGCGTATTGCCATAGCCAGTGGCATGGTCTTGATTGAATCTCCCCCAACCTCAGAGAAGCTATGACCTCCAGCGATAAGATCAGGCTTGATATCAAGTAGCCTAGTCCAGATATCCCTCAAGGCTTCTTCTGTATTGGTCAGTATAGCATCAGAAGTCGACACGTCTGAAGATGAAGGCGCTGGTGGGCTGTAGGTTCTGCCTAGTTCGCGAACCCTTTTGTCTATCCGTCTTCCCTGTTGCTGTCATGGGCAGCTTTGCAAGGGGAATAGGGATGTATACGCCGGGAACCATGTACGAGGGGAGCAATTTAGACAGCTCCTTTCGAATGTTTGCTATCATCGGGACGGTTACCTCGTTCAGCTCGACTCTTGCACTGTCGCCGTCGGGGATGACCGAGAACACCGCCGGAGTCTGACTCCGAGTAACGTCCGGGGTGATCACGTCTACCACGATCTGTGGCACCGCCTTGGTCGGAAGTAGTTGACGAACGTGGTGTTCGACCTCTCCCAACTCCATTCGTTGGCCATTGATCTTGACCTGAGTAGCGTTTCGCCCAACAAACCCAAGAGAGCCGTCTGGGTTGTAGTAGACCAAATCACCTGTCCTGTAGAGTCGTCCACGGCGACCAGGCACTCGTCCAGGAATTCCATTCAATAGTCATTTGGGGTCCTCGACAAATGCACTGGCTGTCTTCTCGGCATTATTCAGATAGCTTGCACCGACAATCGGCCCCTCGAGCCACAACTTTCCTATGGTCCCGGTGGCAGCCAACCTGTCAGGCGCACGAGCTTGGACTACCCAAACCAACGCGCCAGTACCTTTGCCGATACCGGGGTCACCGACTCTGATATCAGGCTCCCCCTTTCGGACTCTCTCTACTGTGCTCGTGACGGTGCATTCAGCAAGGCCATATGTATTGTAGATCTCGGCACCGGAAGCCTCCCATTTGGCGACATCACTAGCCTTGAGCGCCTCACCAATGAACAAAACCTCCTTGAGGCCGTTCAAGGTTGTAGGATCGAGAAACGTCCGACGGTTGGTGTGAGATGGATGAAATCTGCCTGCAGCCGATTGATGGAGGCGTTGATGTCGGCGGTACGTTCGTCCTCCGAGGGGATGCAGAGACATGCACCCACGGTTAGTGTGTGCAGTACATTTGACCATGGAACATCGAAGACGTACGAGGTATAATCGGAAACTCTCGATGATCTTTCGAACCCGGGCTCTGGTTGATGATGCCGGATGGCGCTGCAGAAATTGGCATGTGTGACCGTCGCCCCCTTTGGAGCGCCTGTGCTTCCGGAGGTGAAGACGATATAAAGGACCGATGATGGGCTGATTGCCGGCATTTTCGGAATGGGAATCGGCCAAAATAGCTGCCCGACATTGTCCCAATCACCTCCCACTTCCATCGTTAGGGCATTGGTGATATCGGCCGCAAGCTTTGCACAAGACTTCGAGGTCAACATCACCTTGGCTGATAGTTGGCTCACAATACTCTCCAACCGGGAGCGAGGCAATGTTGTGTCCAAAACAACAGACGCAGCACCGGCTTTCATGACTGCAAATATTGCGACTGTTATGAGCCAATAGGTCTTGACTCCGTTGAACTGTCGGAGCAAGACCGCTGGGCTGCGCCGACAGGGGCTACGTACTTCGGTGTTTAACGGAGATCCACTGAACGCCCTTAAATAATGGGCTTAAGGGCGATCAGTTAAGAGTTAACTTAATAATGGAAATTAACATGAAAACGGATAATATACAAATACACTTATTAGCTTCCTATAGTTAGCCAAATTACCAGCTTGTAATACAACTTTGTTACGCAAATTATCTTTGCTATTACCAGACGTGACTAGTTACCCCTATTGCTCGGAACTTTGGTATTTGTGCTAACATAAACAGGACGACTAGGTTTTAGTAGTTGGCTAACTACTCCGACCATCACGGGTATTCTAATCGAGCACAATAGCTGGAGTACTAACGGCCAATATTTCTTTACGTCTTGTATCACTTTTCCCATTAACCGCATAACAGTCGAATTAGCTTAGAACTTACCATATATTAAGCATTCTGAGCTGTCAGCGGCACTTCTTCGCAGAAGTCTCTCCTGTATCATCGGCATTATGCCACTTAACGGTTGGAGAAGCGCCGGAGGGCCAGTATAGGTGATCTTCCGACTCTTTAACCTTTAGACTCGTTGTTCGCAATATATAAGGAGAATCTGTAACAGAGATTCATATCGACAAGGGTCGGTGACGGAGTGGGTTGGTAAGAAAATGCTTTCCTCCGAGGTCACTCGGAATTTATGTGATTGCAAAGGCCGCTAATGCACGGGGAGGATAGTAGCCACCGGAGCAGTCCGGGTTGCTAGCTGGATAGGGAATAGGGATGACCTCCCGACAGTGACGTGCCTTAATGAGCACACTTGTAGAAGGCCACGCCCCCACGCACACTGTGACATGGACGCCGTTCATCCGGGTGGAGTCCCACAGAAATACAAGGTTAACTCCTACGTGTGTCTGCCCTTCTCACCGTCGACTATGCAGCAGCCTCCTATCTTCGGTAGTTTACGGATCCATAACTCGGGTTCAGAATCAATCGCGCCTTTTCAACTACAAGGGTATCGGAGGGCGTAAAACAATCACTCGGTGAATGGGATCTACCCCGCAGACTACCCGGAGTCAACTCTGCACTCAATCCATTAACTGGCCCAGCTATAAAATTGTCGTACCTACTATGCGTGAGACATGACCTTGTAAGTCACTCTTTGGCATAACTCTAACTGCGAGTTTCGAAGTTAGCGAGAATGGACAGCACTCCTAAGAAATATGGCGTCGTCCTATACGACGGATTTCAGCTCATTGATGTCTGCGGACCGATCGACGTTCTCAATGTCCTCTCCACACACGTCGAGGGGATCTCTCTTTCCATAATTGCGGAGACCATGAGTCCCGTTTCGACATTCCCAAAGCAGTGGCCGGAGACGACGGGCATGCCACCGTTCACGACCTCACAGACCATCCAGCCGACGCACACTTTTGAAACAGCTCCCCAGTTAGATGTCCTCCTGATTCCCGGCGGGATGGGTGTCTTCGACCCGGACCCGGCCAAACCTGGGAGCCCGAATCCGGCGGTCGCGGACCCTATTGTTAAATTTACCCGGGCGCAGTATCCTGGACTGAAGAACCTCCTCACAGTATGCACGGGCTCCGGAATCCTGTCTCTCAGTGGCTTGCTAGACGGCAAGAAAGCGACGACGTTCAAGGGCGCGTGGAAAATCATTCCCGCCTGGAGGAAGCAGGTTGACTGGGTCCCGCGAGCTAGATGGGTTGTGGACGGGAATATCTGGACCTCGTCAGGGGTGTGTTCAGGAACGGACCTTATATTTGCTTTCGTGAAACATATCCATGGAGAAAAGATAGCAAAGGATATCGCAGTGTGGATGGAGTACCAGAGGCACGAGGATCCTGCCATTGATCCATTTGGGATAGATCACGCATAAGGGAAAGTTCTATCGCCATAACGTGCCACGAGAATAATGTTACCAAGGCTTAGGCCCTGTTGTGCTCTCCTTATCTCAACTACCATAGGAAGATTGCCCATGACATCCGAGCAAGATATATTGCGCAGATCTAATGTTACGGTATAGAGTGAAGGAACGAGTGGTAAAGACAGCAAGCATAGTAGCTTTTAACACAGGTTACTACGTTATAAAAGCAAATAATAAATGCCTGTTTTTTAGGAAAAAAAAATTAGAGCTGCCTCTATTTCCTTTATATTTAATTTAAATTTAAAAACCCTCCTTATATAATTAATCTACGACCCCACACACCAGTTGTTTTTGATGAGTCCTGACGCCAGTAACAGTGCGGACAAGATGTTGCGGGCATTGCCGTATACCAAGGCGGAAGGTTTACCAGTGAAAGGGCAATGGGATGGTCGCCAAAGTATTTGAGCAGTATGGGAATAGCCTTAGATATCCGACCGCCGGAACATCGTCCGCGTAGTTCGATGGGGAGGGGGGGCATCCAGTGTGCCGGGAGTTTGAGAGAGCCCTTCCTCGGAACTCGCGGTACGGTTCCGGGTAAGTCTCCGCGAAGATATACTGATAGGGGGCCGACTGAGATCGGAGCACGGCTTTCTACGCGAACTCGCCGTCCCGGTTGATTAGGAGTGTTAGCGGGAATGTTATGAATACCGGAAACAGTTTCAGCTGCTTGGATCGTGACGTTCGCCGCCACAGACTGATTCGGACAGAACTTCTGCAGGACTTTCGTCCCTTAGGTACTAGAATACCCATTTTTATTCTCGAACGATCCCGAAATATATCCGGAACGCGGCTTAAGGAGTCCCCGCTAGGTCGTGGACAAAATAATTGACGCACCCTCACACTGCTTCAGAACAAATTAGTCCGCAGCAACTGTTAGCAAAGAGCGTAGGAAATTAGTCAAAACACTTATAAAGACGTTATTGATAAGATCGGTTTGTTTGTTTATTGACCTGTTAAGTAGTCCATACTTTGAAGGCGGCAGATATAACATTATTTTATCCATTGATATCATTCTGCTGATTTTTAAGGGGGTAAGAATAAGGTGTGACAACTATTTCGTCCACGACCTGCCCGCTAACCACGATTCCCCAGGATCAACCGTCTTCGCCCATGCCCTCAACAAACTTGGCAAAGCCCAAGCAAATATTGATGATGTATTTACCGCGCTGCGCGAGGTATGCGCGAGGTGCCATGGCGCCTTCCCGTATACTACAATGGCCGGGAGCTTCCAGAAATTTGGGTTTTGGTAAGTCTTGACTCCTATATATTTAGGCCTTGATCGATAACGCTTTTTACGGCTCGAATAAGGGGCGTGATGGCCTAATGACACCGATGTCGACACCGTCATGCCCGCTTTGAACGATAGTCGCTCTGATAAATCCTTAGCCGTTGCCCCTGTGGAAAAAGAGGGTCGACGTGCGATGTAGCTTTTTGGTGGATCTCTGCCAAGCTTCGTCTATTTGCCCCAAAAGAGCAAATAGAGGGCCGATGACGTGTACATAGGACGAATTGAGGCGCTTCCTAAGCGACTGTTTATTACAGTCGCTTAGGAAGCGCCATCAAATGACTTCGAGCTTATTGACCAACTATCGCTGGCCCGTGCAAAGTAGCATGGCAATAGGCCATTAGGCCACTAAGGAGTTATCGATCAAGCTCTTAAAGATCCTGACCGATGTGGCCCTTCCAGTAATGCAATGGTATTGTTTTGGCAGCATTCCTTGGGCGCAGACTATCGACGTTATACTCGCCATTAATTAAGTTGCCGACCGCGGAGGACGAGCAGGCTTCGTGCTGGTATGAGCCGCACGTCGCTTGGGCTAATACCCGCTCTGCGCCCCGGTTCTCAGGTGCAGAAGTCTTCAGTATGCCAACGTGTCTCATGCATTTGCTAATCTTGGAACATCTTCGTTCCTCGCATCTCGGGTAGTGGCGAGTTCAGGAAGCCGTTTGATACCCCGAACCACACCACAGACGTCGCTGCCGGTCGTCTAGATGTCCCTGTGCTGGCTGACACCGGAGCTCCAAGACGGCCCCAGTATTCAGAGTCCCCACTGAGCTCACACACCGTAGCGAGCCATGCCATTGGTGGAAGATGGCAGCATACGAGCCAGTGGCGACTCCTACGCGTCCGCCTCCTTGGATACCGCATGGGCCGTTTAACGGACCTTCTCCCTGCCTGATCACCATATACTTGCCATCGAAGGAGATACGACTTCAGAAGCACTGTAACGACTGCTGCGTTGATCTTTCAACGATATCCAGCTGTCCAAGCCATCGAGCTGACGGTCACTCTCGCTCCATCGGTAAATATACTATATAGTATGCCAAATTTGCTGATCTATATGTCTCAAATTCTCAGAATATCAACGGCCAGAAGCGCCTTATCATCCCCTCGCGCCCAAATTGCCCGGAACTGGCGTCCTTCTGGTTTCGCGCGCCGGCCCGGCAGTCTGGTGGAGGCACCTCGGGGCCGGGATTCGGAGTGACATGCTTAAGTATCTCTGGAAATTGGGCGGCGGGTACCTTTCGTCCTTTCTCATTCTAAATCATTAGCCTCAGAGACTTAAATCCTTACCACTTGTCAAGTATTGCCTCTACTTGAGACTCTCGGAGGAGGGCCATCCGACAAGAGTGGAGCCGGCAGGACCCTGAATGTCGAATCGCCTACCAAAAAGGGCAGGCACCAGGGGGAGCATTGCCAATGATTGGTGGGATTTATGGGCCAATATCCTGGACGGAGAGTACAGCGTATGGAGATGGGCAAATGAGATAACGTCAAAGTCCAGCAATGAAATCGTATATTCCAGACAAGAGATGAAACTCTCTATCACAGGGTTGTAGAATCTGACATCGAAGAGGAGAGGAGAATATAAGTCAAATGCCGCCGGCGCCTAGTCTGACTAGCTGTCAGTAGCTAACTACGAGGAACCCGTCGAGGCAGAAGCGTCCCTTTGTGTTTACCATGTCTGCCATGCGAGTCTTACGACCTGTCGCGCTGCTGGCCGCCCTCTCCCACGTCGCCCATGGCGCCGACATCTTCGTCTCGCCCACAGGGACTGGTTCGGGGTCTAAGGCAGCCCCTTTTGGTTCCATCCAGTCAGCTGTGGATGCTGCGAAAGCTGGCGACACGATCTACCTGCGCGCTGGCACCTACGCGCCGAACACTAATATCCAGATCACCAAGAGCGGCAGCAGGACGGCACCGATAACTCTTCGGCCGTACGGGGATGAAAAGGTGACCATCGATGGAGAAAACCTTCCGGGGTAGGCTCACGATTCCACTGAATGTCCATATCAAACAATATTAACAGTACATCAGCACGCCCAAAAGCGTAGGCGAGAGTCTCCCAAACGATGAGAGAGGCATCCTTCACATCCAGGACGCCAATTACTGGAAGTTCTACAACCTGGAGTACGCAACCCATCTAGCATCCCCATGCATTCTACTTTGGAGGAAGCTTATTGGAAAATAGGCTGATCAACGGGCCATATGGCGTATATGCCCGCGACGCATCTCACAACTACTACGAGCTACTCTCAACACACGACAACTACGAGACCGGGTTCCAGCTCGAAGGGTCATCTGAGAACAACACGGTCGTAAATCTCGACTCATATCGTAACCGTGATCCTCGCAAGAACGGCGAGAGCGCCGACGGCTTCGCCTGCAAGTCCGGCTCCGGCGAGGGCAACGTGCTGCGCAACGCACGGTTGTGGGACAATGTCGATGATGGCTTGGACCTTTTCATGTTCGGGTCACCGGTCACTATCGAAGAGGTGTATGCGTGGGGCAACGGCTTCAACCGCTGGGGCTTTACAGAGTTCGAGGGCGACGGGAATGGCTTCAAGCTGGGCATTACGGATAACCCGCCAGCGAATCACATTATTCGCAACTCAATGGCATTCAGCAACGCCAAGAAGGGTTTCATCGACAATGGGAACCCGGGGTCCCTGCTCTTTGAGCGGAATACTGCGTGGAACAACGGCGACACGGGGTTCGCTATGCGAAGCTCCTCGTCGACGCTCGAGGCCAATATTGCGGCTGTCAACGCTGGTAACGCTCAGGTGAGTCTCATCGACGCTGTTGAATCATCTGGAAACTCGTGGGACTCGGGCAGGACTTGGTCCAATAGCTCTTTCAAGAGCTTGGATTCCTCGAAGCTGAGGGGTGGCAGAGGTTCCGATGGGAGGGTAGCACCAGGTGACTTTTTGATTCCATCATCCGGTGAAGCTATTGGTGCAACTACGCGGGAACATATTTAAGTATTGCTGAACTCTTTTCATCTTGTAATTAACGCCGGACGTCTGAATCTATCAGTTGCAGCCATGACATGCAATTCCCGAGTCCCTGTGCTCAATCTTTTAAGAACTAACAGTAACAACTGAATATCGAAATCCTCAGAGGCTAATAGCCGGAAAAGGGGTTGCTATCGTAAGCAAGTTCAAGCCCTAGAGGACAACATGCGACGAGAAGCATAATTCCTTAGGGCGTGTTCTCAAACTTTCAGCAAAGGCGGCTGATTCTGAAGACACTTAGGTTTTTCCGACGAAGTATTTCTGGGGCTTGTACCCCAGGTATCTTTATTCTTTGCTGGTGGATACTATCCCCATTTAGTGGTGATGCACCCAATCAAAATTAATTGTTCTTTTTAAGGTTGCTGAACGTACGGACACAAGCATTCAGCAACAAAATCGGTACGGAATGGATTGCAAGCCATGCTGAAAGTTTGAGAACACGCCCTTATGCAAAATAGGTGGGGCCACAATGTTACTTTCCCTCCATCTCCCAGCCCCCACCGAACATACTGACGGTGTGTTCGGTGGGATCTGCCACTCACGGTACAGTACAAATCGCCTCCATAAAATTGCATAAAAGCGCCTGGGTATATTATGGGGCTGTACGTATTTGTAGTGGTGTACTGAACCAATCAAATATCGAGATCTTTCGTGGCCGACAGGAAAGAAAAACGAGAGCTCTCTTTGATGGTCTAACGATGATAATGATGTTAGGTACAAGTCAAGCCCTGAGCTTTAGTAGAAATACCCCTCACGTACTGTGTGGCACCTTCCTTCAGAAGTACCTGCCATCTTGGAGGTGGCAGATGGGATGGGACCCCCCCGCATACTGTCGTTTCGAACCAGAATGTTCTAACCTTACTTTACCTCATCAAGATCAGGCCCTCTTTTGAGGTTGTGGCTGTAGCTTTAGAAAGTGATAAAATGTGACGATCAACGCTATGAATACTTCAGGGCGTTAAGGGGGGGTGGCAGCTAGTTGGGGGGTACGTAGCGCACCCCATATACGGAAAGGTCACCTACTGATCGGCATATATATGTTCCGTGGCTAAACTACCTAAACGCTGAAGGTGTGCGACAGCATACGCAGTTAGCCGAATACAACAACACAACTGATGTCCCCTATATCTGACAGTAAGCGTTGCAGCGTTGATAATTTAGCAGATAAGTGCGCGCGTACGTAAAGCGCGGACACACTCTTCGTTACCTATTGCCATAAGTAATAAGGGGAAAAAGAGCATATAAATATAATTCCCCTAGTTTACCTAACCCATACGGATTACCCTTTTGTTATTGCACCCAATTCGTATCAACACGTTACTTTTTATTTGTTTTGTTGATATAGCTATTTAGGGATCATATGGTTCTGCGTTTGACTCAAGGGAGTATCTTCCACTCATCTGGGGCGTATGTCGCAAAATAGGGGTTGCTAGCTTAGTCATCAAGCCCCTGGGAACTGTAGGCACCCCGCAACAACCTTGTTCCGGGGCTCCCACAAGTGTATATAGCTTTCTAGCCACTACTCTCTAGAGCCAGAACAATCCATGACAATTTACACTTCCCACACTCTATGCAACCGTTTCTCGCGATCAGCCTAACTGTGACAGCTGACTTATTTTATCAACATTCCCTGAAGCCTGAACCATAATTAAAAGACAATATTACTAAGACTTCTACTATTAATCCCAACTCTAATCCTACTCCAATTCTCAAGTCAAAAAAAACGAGCTCTATCTTATCTAATCATGCATGCCCCTCCAGCTCCTTCTCGGTCCAGTCCCAGAGTGCGTCCTCGAGAGCTTTGTCGCACGACTGCTTGGACCCCTTGCCCGTGACACCGACGGGAAAGTAGAACTCGCCCGATTTGGCGTCGGGACTGACAGCGGCCCACAACTGATTCTTAGTGCCGCTCGACACGTTGGTAGAAAATACGCCGATCAGGGGTAATAGGGGGTTTATCAGGGGCCAAATAGTACCCATGCCGTTCTTGAGGTCGGTGTTGACGAAGCCTGGGTGTACCGAGATGGAGCGAATATCCGGGTGGCGGCGGGAGAGCGCGCGGGCGTGGTGGATATTGGCGAGCTTTGAGATGCCATAGCGGACGAGTATCGATGTGGAGGCCATGTCCGTCTTGAGCTTATTGAAGTCGTATGTGTTAGTGGCGGGCGATCTGGTCTCTTCGGAGGAGGCAACGTTGATGATGCGGACGTCTTGGGGCGGGGTGGTGGCCGCGGCCGTCTTCTCGAGAGTGGGAAGTAGGAGCTTCGTGAGGAGCGCGTGGCCCATGTGGTTTGTGCCGAACTGGATCTCGTAGCCTTCATTGGTGGTGCCAGCCGGGGTGGCCAGGATGCCGGCGTTGTTGATGAGGATGTGGAGCTGTTGTGACTGGGCGTGGAATTCGGTGACAGCCTTCTTGATGCTATCGAAGGACGTGAGGTCGAGGTTGAGATACGTGATGGGCGCAGCGCCTGGCACGGCATTGCGTATGTCTTCGATTGCGGCTAGGGCCTTGGACTTCGTTCGCGCGGCAAGGAAGATATGTGCCGGGTTATGCTTGCTGAGCTGCAGGATGGTCTCCTTGCCCAGGCCAACGTTTCCTCCGGTCACGAGAATGACCTTGCCCGAGAGGTCGGGAATGTCTCTGTTGGGATTGAATGACGGCATATTTACGGTATTGATGGATATACTGTAACAGGAAGCTGAGGTGCGAATGCGGTGAAGAACCGACAGGAAGTAGATCACCTCGTCTTATAAGTCGGACTCCAAGCACCAAAGTTCAGTTGCAGTTTCGCAGTGGTGCATGCATGGCTCTGGAGCTGTCTAGCAAACTCTATCGGGGTCACCACGGGCCACCATGCCACGGACCCAATGTCTCTTAACTCCGAGTAGTGTGGCCGTCGGAGCGGCAGTGCATGATTTTGGCTAGTCCTCCGCAATAATTTGCAGGGCTGGTGTCATTTCAAACGTATTAAAAGCTAATGGGTTCATTTTGTTGGTTGCATTAGGCCCGGGTAACTCTGAGGCTACCCCCTGCTTCCATTTCCGACACGCTGTTTTCTTATTGGTCTTCTTGCATCTTGCGTCCTTCGGAAGCTCCTCTGTGAAACTTCAAGCTTCCATCCAGAGGTCGAAGCAACGCAATCCACTCCACCAACCACCCCCGTGGAGTGGGTTGACGGCAATCCACCGCCATACGAAAATATATGGATGGAACTGGCGATATCCCCATATGGATGGACATCGGTAAACATTAGTAGACTGCTTTGACATATCTTAAAAAAACGTTCTTAATGTTAAAATATGTGTATATAGCTAGTTTTAGAGCAGATCGCCTTTCTCGGTAACGAATAACGAATCCTTTTCATCGTCAAGCAGCTTATCCTTTAATATCGCGTTAATCCAATTCGTTACCTATTTTTTAATCTTTTGAATAATTATAACTTAAAGATTCGCCATTCTTCGGGTTTCATCTGGAAATAAAAATAATACATCGAAATTATTAATTACTTTAGCCCTAGAGCGCGAACGCCACGTTTAACATATTTCGATTAATATAACATTTAAATTATTACGTAATTCGTTAATTATCTCGGCCTGCAGCTAAAAAAAACCTTTATATTTTACTAATATAAGTTATATTATAAGGAAGTTGAGGGTTATATTAAAAAGGCGAAAATACTTTTCGCTCTTACATATTTAATATATAATAAGATCCTAGACTTTTCAATTCCTAAGTTCGAAGTTTATATATCAAGCCCTATATTCGCCGAAGGCATCCCGAACTTCCATATCCGCCGAATCGTTTGATCCTATAGAGTTAACGCTATATCGTAACTATCCAAAGTATAATTACAACTCGTTATAATAACGCTTCGCTTTTTTAGCTAACTACGCGGGCTGTGCCCGTAGTAATACCTTTATATAAACGTATTTTTTTAGTTACAATTTTTTAACTTAGTTACGAACGTTTTAAATCTATTTAAAGTAATCGGCCTAATTCTTTTTCGAACCATCGCTATAGAAATGTAAAATAAAGCGCGAAGTTAATAATATATATCGGGAGGTCCTTAAGCTTAATATAATATTCGTTTAATTTTAACCAAGTTGAATTACGATTCGCAGCCATATATCGCGAATTAAAAAGATTTTTAACGTATGCTTTAAACCTTTCCAACCTATTAAAAAGGGATTTGAAACTTAAGATTATGTTGCTATATATTGCCGTATAAACTTAACTGTTTACGTTTTTACAACTACCGTATATCGTTACTTTCGAAGGTTTTAATCGCATCCTTATAGTATTTTAAAATATCTGCTGTAAGCTTTAAAACTTCTTAACCGTAATTTATTAACTAGTTTTCCGCTTATAAAATATAAAAAACAGTAATATCCTTTTATATACGCCCTTTTCGTATATAATTTTCTATCTTCTATTCGTACTTATATTTAGAGATTAACATATTAAGAAGTAAACGTAACGCAAACGCTCGACTAATTATATACAACTGGGAAAACCAACGCGTTACGTTATTAAACTTTATATTAAAAGGCTTTTAAGCTTTAATCTATATATTATTAAAAGCGACGATTTAATCCGCCTAGATTATGCATCACATATTAATAAGTTTATCCGAACGGTAAATAATAACAATTAAAATATAATGCTTTTCTATAGGGCTTTTTTTACGTCAAAGCTTATATTCGGCAGTAATAAACGCTTTTTCTCCGTATATACAAACCTCGAAATCTTTAAATATTATAGCTAAATAATATCGCTTTCGCAAAAAGGTTAAGGGTATAACCAACATAACGGTTACCGCGGTAAGCCCCGTTAAAACTAAGCTTACCACCGATTACCTCTATCGCTATATCGTTATTGTTCGATTTATCGAAAGTATTTTTTCTAATCTCGTAAATATCGGTTACGTTAAGGATTTCTACCGTTATACGAAATAGCCTTAAAGTTAATAAATAAGTTCAATATTCTTTGAGTTATCGCAAAATAAATGACGAATTCTATAAAAAAGAAATTAATTACATAACCTCTAGCCGTTAAAAGTAATATAAATAAGCCTCGGCAAGTGTAATAATATTCTACGATTTATTACTTATATTCGCAAAGGTCGTTAAAAGTAAATATTTTAATAATAATAACGAAAATATAAACATCTCTATTTTTTCTATAAAGGTCAAGGTATTTGAAAATAATACGCATCTTTTCCTCCTTAACGATAAAAAACGAATAATTTTTTTCGACGTTCCAGTCAATTAGAAGGCGACGAAACTGCTTTTTATCGAGAATTTTAATTAACGTATTGGTGAAAGCTTAATCGTAATAGTTATAAGTATTATATCCGAAGTAATTAAGAATAAAAGGGGATCAGGATATTTTCCGCGTTATATTCGTACGGGTTTTAGCTTAGCTTTAATATCGTAACTTCGTTTTTCCTTTAAAAGCTATGATTTTATACGTATAATATAAATAATTTATATAATTTTATATACCACGTACTGAAAAGGCGGCAGACTCAAAATTCCTTTTACGAATACATACTTTATATATTTATATACGTTTTCCGGCGCGTTAAATATTATTTCCGAATGATTACGACTATATTATAATATCTTTTATTTGTTTAAATATCGTATACTTTAGAAACGCGGCCTAAGACTGAATTTGAGGTTTTTATCGCTAACAGTAAACGTTAAGCTTGTAAAAGAAGACGGAACATGCATACCATTAATGGTAAATATCTCGGAAAATAACGGAAGAAAATTATAAATCGTCGTTAAAAATAATAATAAAGCTTAAAACGTTATATCTTTGAACTATGATAACGGCATAAGTCGATTAAATTGTCACAAATGCGTATTATTATTTCATTAATCGAAAGATTACTAAATATAACGTACCACATAAGCGAGTTGCGCACACAAGCGAATCGCGCGGATCTTGGCACCTCACCACAACAAATTCAAATTAATTAACAACAACATATTGCATTAATTCAAATTAATCGGATTCTTTTTCGCTAGACGTATCTACAACTTTTACACAAGTACGCGCATTATGTCCAGGCTTGCCGCAGACGCTATATGTAACGGCTATGGGCTTAACCAACTATTAAACCTAGTCGTACGGTTTATGTTGGCAGTAGTACCGTAAGAATCTAAGTAATAAAGTAATAGTTACGTCTGGTAATAGCAGATGTAAATCTGGGTAACCAATTATTATTGCAAGCTGAAGCTATCTAAATTATGGAAATAAGGAATGTATATATCTTTTCTAATTTTTTATGGCTTAGCGCTGCTTAGTAACTTCCCCACTAAGCAACCGTTTACCTATAATTACCCAAGCTCAATAAGGATTACTTATGCTTACCTTTATTCAGTACGTCCCCCATTAAGCAGATTTAATTACGTAACTTTATTTCGGAATTGTTTCACTGGTAGGGCCGACCACTCCTAGGGACGGCTCCAACCAGAACGTAATACGATTTCCCCTTTCCTTAAATCTTGTCCCTAAAATCAAATTTTCTTCCTGTAAGTTTTTATCCTTTTATTATGTCAGGTCGTATCATTAAACAACCCCGAACAACGCCGTTATCCACAGTTCGTCGTAAAAACCTTTTACTACTTTTTGACGAGTTCAATTTTAAAGTTATACCCTGCTTCTTTTACCTTAACAAAAGTTAAAAGTATGAAATAATAGAAAACGTTTCGAAATGCAAGACTTATGTTAAACGAAGTTCCGCTTATAATAGGAATAACGTTTCGCTATCCTCCTCGGAAAACATTCGTACCGAAAACCAACGATTAAAAAGGAAAAAGGTTCTGGCAGAAAAACGTTTTTTGGAGTTGCAGAAACGTTATCAAAAGGAAACGAAACGTTATTAACAAAAAATGAACGAAGCTATTACGCGGCTGATCCGCCTTCGAAAACAAAAGGCTTTCCTTCGTTCCAAGGGGATTAAAATGGTACAGCGGAAGCTGGAGTCGTTAAAAAAACTGGAAAAACAAAAATAATTAAAACAAGCGAACGCGTCGGCCGCTACTTAAGCTTCTGGGCTAAATAACTGGTCCATTCCCGAAACAATCAAATAGCCTTTCCCGAATAATATAGGTTGGGGTACTTCTAACCCTAGCTTCTCCAACGCTATTAGTAAAAGTTCTTTAAAAGGCGCTGGGCGTTTATAAGGTTTTTCGCGGGTTTTTAAATGTTTTCGGAATTTGGATAATCCTTTTACTTAACGAGGTATTATATAAGTCCCTTTTCTTTTCGTATGGCCAGTATTCTTTCTGCTTCGTATTTAGGCAATTCTTTCTTTGTTTCGTTTTTCCGTCCCGTATGGACTTTAATCGTATCGGCTGCTAATTCCAATAAGGAAATATGAAAAATTGGATAAAGCTTAACTTTCGTTGGTAGCTTTAATTTATAGTTATTTTCTAAGATTTTCTTAATAATTTTATATAAGCCGATATATTTAAAGTCGAATTTTTTGTTTGGTTTTTTGGTTTAAATGTTTTTGGTAACTAAATAAACCATTTCTCCTTTCGAAAAGATTAATTTTTTTAACCTTTTCTGGTTATAATATTTGCTTATTTAGTTGCGTACGAATTCGAATTTTGACTTTATTTTTATATGTAGCTGTTTTAATTATTTTAATGTAAAAATTGCTTTAACGTTAACTGGTCCATTCTTTTGTAAATCTCGGTAAACCTTAGGTATAAATCCAAAATTGGCAGTTGCTGGTATCGTTTTAATGTTTTCGTAATAGTTAATATTATAAGCTAGTTATATAACTGGTAACTTTTTAACTTAATTGTTTTGTTCGTAATTAACATAATATCGTAGGTACGTTTTTAGCATTTAATTGGTTTTTTTTATTTATCCGTTTATTTGCAGTTTAAATACGTTAGATAATTTGTGATTTAACCTAAATTAAGTTATTAATCTTTGTTAAAACTTCGAAATAAAAGTAATACCTTTATCCGATATAATTTTTGCTGGAAGTCCATAAATGCTGAAAATATGTTTAAGGAAAATGTATGTAAGTTATTTTGTATTGGTATTTTCGTTATAAGGTAAAAAATAAGAAAATTTTATAAATCGATTAACGATTACAAAAATGCTATTATAATGTACTTTTATAATCGGGTCCTTTAATAAAAGGAATTTGGTAATGAAATTAAATGTAATTAAATTTTATAGTCGCTTAACGATTAATAATAGTTGTAATTTTTCGTAAAGTTTATATCGTTATGTTTTTACTTTATTGTAAAGGTAATATTATTGTATTACTTTTTATACTATAACCTTTATTTTAAGGAAATAATACGTTCGTTATAATTATTTTAAAGTTTTGTGGATTTCTAGATATTTATATAATCGATATTTATGTATTTTTCGTATTAAATTTTCTTATAAGTTCTCGGGGATTTATATTTTGTTTGCTTAGTATTTTGTCGGCTGATTAGTATTATATTATTAGATACGTTAATGTAAATTAGCTGGTATCGTTCGTATTACAGTAATTCGTCGTTATTTTAAATATCTTTCGGATGTAACGTCGAAAATTGTCTGTTATACCTTAACTTTGGGTTCTTCCAAATTAGGTCGTTTGCTAAGTACGTTTGTTCGGCTATTTTTTAATCCTTTGCGATAAATAATAATATAATTATATTTAAAAAAGCTTTTTACGTAACGTAATTATTTTCCGACAAATTTTTGTATCGTAAAGAAATATATAATGTTTTTATAATCCGTATATACCTTAATTTAGTATATATTATTTTTGAAGTAATGTTTAAATTCCTTAAAGGTATTAATAATAATTAGGAATTCCTTATTGTAAATAAGGTAATTTAATTTAGCTTTATATAACTTATAAAAATAAAACGTAATAAAGTAAAGTTTCCTTTAATTATTTCGATATTTAATTATAATTTTTAAGGTATAATCCGAAATATCGGTTTTTAGTTTAACTAGTCGCTTTAGGTTATATATAATTAATATTGGTTTATTGGTAAAGGCGTTTTTGATATGTTAAAAAGCTATATTTTCCTTTGTCGTTTATTTAAATGGTTTATTTTTTTTGGTAAGTTCCGTTAATGGCATAACTATTTTATTAAAATTACGTATAAATCGTCGGTAATAATTAACGAATCCTAAAAACGTTTATATTTCCTTAATATTAGTAAGTTATGCTTAATCCTTAATTGTTAATAACTTTTTAAGGTTTATACAAATTTGTTTTAGCGTAATAACGTACTTTAAAAATTCGATTTTTTGTTTATAAAAATGGCTTTTTTCGATATTAACTAAAAGTTTAGCATTTTATAATACGTATAGGACTTAATAGATATATTTTTCGTATTCTTTTTTTGTTTCCGAATAAATAAGAATATCGTTAAGATAACAAACGATAAAAATGTTTAAATGTTTTTATAACATATAATTTATTATTTGCTAAAAAGTTATTAAGGCGTTAGTTAATTCCATAAAAGTAATTAAATATTTATATAGGCCGTATTTCGTTTTAAAAGTTATTTTCCATTTATATCCCTTTTTAATCCGTATTATATTATAATTATTTCGAAAGTTAATAGCTATAAACCATTTTGTTCCGTATAAGCGATTTTTCATTTCGGTAATTAGCGGTAATAATATTTTATCCTTAATTATGATGTCGTTAAATTGTCGGTAATCGACTATAAGTCGAAGTTTCCCCCTTTTCTTTAGTACAAAAAATATAAGGTATCCGGCGGATAACTTGGAACGTCGAATTTATCCTTTTTAAAGCCTGTTTTCGAGATAATTACGGAATATATATAATTCGACATAATTCAAGTTATAAATTAGATAAAAAGTAATACTTTTGCTATTTTTAAGAACTATTTCGTAATTTTATTCGTTATATTTTAATAATTTGGTATTAAGTTTCTTATTAAATAACTTATCGTACTTATAATACTATAAAAATACTTTAATTATTTATTTTAACGGCTTTTCGAACGGTCGTTTTAAATCGTTATTTATTTATTTAAATTTTATTTTAAGGTTGGCGATAATGCATCGTATTTTTCGATTATACCCTTTTTTTTGGATATATCGTATATTTTTAAATAATAAGATTTTTATTATATCCTTATATCTGCATTCGTTTACCTTATTAATCGAATATTAAAATCTTTTATTTTCTGGCTTATTTATAAAAAATAAATCGTAATTTATTTCGTAAATTTTTTAATTAATAACCAGGTTATATTATTTTAACTATAGTAATCCCAGGATTATATCATAATCTTTAATGCCGATAACGTCAAAACTAATAATTTATTTTTTTCTTTCGACAAAAGTTTTAAAGTAATTAATTTCGTAACGGATTTATCTATCGTCGTAACCGAACAACTAACTTTCGGCGTTTTCGACCTTATAAAGATGCTCTTTATTTTTTTATAATAACTGTAATTTATTAATTACTTTTAGGGTAATATAATTACCTTTTTACGTTCCGCAATTTACAAATACGGTATATCGTTTATTTCTAATTCGTATTTTAACCGTAATAAGTTTCTTTCGTAATATTTTTATTACGTTTAAAGCCTTTTTAAAATATTATTATTTATCTTTATTTTTTTTGCCAGCCTAAAAGCCTGTTATAAGTAACTTAAATTTTTTAAATCGTTTTCGAATTATTAAATTTTTTTTCCGAATTTTTTATTTTCGTTTTGAATTTACTTTAATTATTTTTTTTATAAGCGTAACGTTATTATTAAGTATTTTACTTAATTTTAGAACGCTTTTTTGATAATGTATTTTTATTTTAGGGTTTTCCAGCTTTTACTTAAAAAGGAACGAATTTTTTCTTATATAACCGCTCGTTTTTCCGGGTTTCTTGTATAAGTTAACTAAATTCCCAAATCGGGAATCATTTTTTAACAATGCTTTTTTATCGTTCTTTAAATTAATTCTTTTTGTATTTAATAATTATATTACTTATAATAACATTAAGGTTTTTTTATTAGATAATACTTTTCCTTTAGCTAACTTTTCGCTATTGCTAATTTGTCGATTTTCTTTATTATTATTATTTTACGAATGTAACGATATTACTTTTAATCTTTTAAGTTGCTTTTTATTCGGCTGTAAAAATCAAACCTTTATTATTATATGCAAGTAATTTTTCGTGCGATATATTCTTTTTCGTCCTTATACGCCTTACATTACGGACGTCTGTAGTTAACTATAGGAATTTTTCCGTATCGATTAACTTCTTTTAAGTATAATTCCTTTATTTATATTTAATATTCTCGTAACTAAGTATAAACTTTAACTTAATTCGTAAATTATTGCCGTTTTTTCTGTATACGGGTAATTCGTATATCTTCGGTTAATTCCGTCCATCCGTTATATTTTTTTATTTATTGGGTTACGGCGAGTTCGGTACTTTTAGCTTTTCTAGCTGCTGTTTAGGATAACTTTTTTACTTTTCGCATTCTTTATCGTACTTTAAGTAACGAAGGTTCGACGTTATTTTTAATTCGAATTATGTTAATCGTTTTCCTATTGCCGGATTCTTTTTTATGCGGATTTTCGGAAACCGGAACTTAATATACCTTTTTCTAATTCTTACATTTCCGTATAACGTATTCCGGTTTGCCGTAATTATAATAAGTAAATACTTTCTTATTTTTTGGCTAAATAGCTTTTAATTTTATAAGTTTTAATTAAATGCCATAAAAAGTATTAATTTATTGTAATATTAAAATATTAACGGAATATCGTAACTTATTATTGTTACGTTTTTTAAAGTATCGAATTTTCTAAACGTATTGTCGGTCGTTAATTTTAATTATTATCGCGATATAATCCATTAAATATTAAGGTCGATTTTTCTTAAATAGTTTTTTTTAAATTCTTTTTTTAAGGCTATCGAAAAACCTGGCTATTAACGTTTTTTAGTTTTAATTTAATTTCGAGGTTAATTAAATTAAAATGTTGCTATAATTGGATACGGACCTTTTTTGGTATAAGTTTTTAACTTGCATTTTTGCCTTTATCTTTTCGTTTACTATTTCAAATACCTTTTTTAATATTTTTTCGAATTCCGTATAATTGCTATAAATTCGTTATACCGTTTCCGTTTGTTTTTCCGGTAGGGTTAAAATATATTTTCGCAAAACGGGTTTAAATTACTTAACTGCGTTACCGGTAAACCGTTTTGTTACGAAATTAACTTAAGCTGCGTCCGGTACCAAAATAATAAGAAAATAACGGAAATACGTTCGGCATTAAATTAAAAATAATCGCAATTAAGTAAAAATTTTATCGAAAAAATTAAGCTTAAATAGTTTAATAATTTATCTAGGCTTTTTTCCGGCGGCAGTATTATTTAATCGTTCTTTAAGTTAAACGTTTTTTTAATGGAATTATTGCATTTATTCGATTATGCTATTTATTCGTTTAACGACCTTTTTTTAATTAGGAAGCTATATAATCTTTTTTCCCGTTGGCCCTTTTTTTTTATCGGAGCCGGCAATTTAAGATGCCTTAAGTATACCCTGCATCTGTTCGTCGCCGGAATCCCCTTCCGGGACGGTAAAGGGCTGTTACTTAAATTCGGAACGCCGAAACATAATATCGGGGATATTGCTTAAAATTTAACGATATTACTAAATAAAAGCTTATAACGTATAACGGTTATAAACTTAACCAATTATTAAACCTAATCGTACGGTTTATGTTAACAGTAATACCGTAAAAATCTAAACAATAAAGTAATAATTACGTTTGGTAATAATAAATATAAATTTAAATAACTAATTATTATTGCAAATTGAAGTTATTTAAATTATAAAAATAAGGAATATATATATTTTTTCTGATTTTTTATAGCTTAGCGTTATTTAATAACTTCCTTACTAAGCAGCCGTTTACCTGTAATTACCCAAGCTTAATAAGGATTACTTATGTTTATCTTTGCTTAGTACGTCCCTTACTAAGCAGATTTAATTACGTAACTTTATCTCGAAGTTGTTTCACTGGTGGGGCCGACCACTCCTGGGGACGGCTCCAACCAGGACGTAACACTATACTTCTGTTCCTTGGTTTTAACCCTCTTACGACGACCTTTTCCAATTGCTGTTGGCTGCATTTTTTTACTACCCCCTTTTTTTAAGCTAGAAAAGTTTGTCCCTTTTATATAATAAGTATTTCTTTTTTTTAAAGACGTTTGTTTTTGATTTTACGACGTTTGCTTAAAATATGGTTCGTTTTACGCAATTGGACAGCTTTTTACCGAAAAAGAATATTTTCGTACAGAATTAATAAGTAACTTTTAGTTAAAAAATAAACCGATTTAATTATTTTATTTAACGAGCTACTTTATTAGTTCCCAATTTTTATTTACAAATAACGTAATTACCGCGTTACTTCCTTAATATTTTTAAGGGTTTTCGCGGGCGGGGAACAAATAAAACCAACGAAGGTTAACGGGGAAACGGTCGGCGTAGGCATAATTAAAAGAACCTTTAATTCGGAAAGAACGTTATTGGGATCGAATAAAACAAAACCAGCTTTCGCGAATCCAGATTTAATATTAACGGACGTTATAGCAATTTGGAACGCGTCGTAAAAGCCGGCGAGGAAATATTTTTTAGCAATATAAATATAATAACATTACATTAAGTTTTCGATATAACGCGAATAAATACGTTTTAAAACAGAAAAACAAGATATATTAAAAGGTTAAAACCGATACGAAAAATGCGCGGGCATATAAAGCGTAATAATATTGTTATTGGCGTAATATTCTTCAAATTCCATCGAATAATGGCTTTTATAGCCGTCGAAAATAAGAAAACGTTTAAAACCTTTCGTACGCGTCCGAATATGCTTGTTAAAATGCTGGATCTATTCGAAACCTAATTTATTTATTATCTAGTTATTATTATTTAATGCGATTTTCCAATCGGCTGCTAGCAGTAAGTTATCGCGATACTAAAACTTAAAATGATTTTTCCCCGCTATAATAACAAATAGCGGCATAACTTAACCTTAGAAATTAATAACCTAAATAACTGTAACCTATTTTTTATTTCCTTGTTACTTTTGTCTAGGTTTTCCACGTCTTTCTGCATTAGTAATTACCATGCCTGTTGCCATAAAAAGCCCTATTAAAAGTCTAATTTCGTTAAAGTTTTAAATATCGTTTTCTGCGATGCCATATTTTGCTATAATAACCCGAATAAACTCGAACTACTTGCGAAATGTTTCTAGATTTTCGCATAAAACCCGTTAATAATCGATCTTCCGATTTAAACGCGTTTAAAGTTTTTTTTGCCGTCTAACAAAAGTTGGACGCCCAATTAATTCCAACGCGCTGGGCTAGCAATAAATTGGCCATATTTTCAACATACTAAAGCCGGACAGGAAACGTTCGCGTATTTAAGTTAAGAATTTGGTCGATAATAAATATTTCTTTAGTCGGCGTCAATTTTCGCGAATTAGGAACTGTTGTTACGAACCAAAGGTTCTCCAAGATAAGAATGCTCCTTTAGGATTAGCGCGGACGAGCTCCGGGTAAACTACGGAGCTGGCCAAGACCTTGGTAATCTAGTGTGATTTAGTTGATCTAGAACAAGTGGGGTAGATCACGGTAAATCATATAGATCAGAGGTATACTTACCAAAAAATAGGAGAATATATAACGAACGGTTTTCCTATATAAATAACACCTAAATAAATTCGTTCTTTAGCTATTAATTTAAGTTTTTAATCAAAGGTAACGTTTTGCGATTAAAGGAAAAGTCCGTAAATTTTTTTAACGAACAGATTACTGAATTATTTTTCGCCCTATTGTTACCTGCAAATCAAAAACCCCTTTCGGATATTAATTACGCTTTTAAGTAATTATATAACAGGTTCGTTACATTTTGATAGCTCCTTAATTAATAGCCGACGAATGGTTTAAGGCCCAATTAGGCATAAGCTCTTTTAAACCTAGTAAAAACGATATACCCGATCGCCCTCGTTAATAAACGATTAATATCTAAATTAAAACATCCTACTCCTTATTAAAGAAATTCTTTTTTTAATCGACAACATGGCTCCCGCTAATATTCGGTCTTAAAAAGGACTTTTTTTTTAGTAATAACCTTTTCCGGCTCCGAAAAAAACCATTAAGGTCCAGGAAAACGAACCGGAAAAAAAAAAAAAAAAGAATCCGATAACCCGAAAAGCAAAAAAAGAAAACTTACGATTGACGACAAGCTACGTATCTTAATAACTAAACTTTAAACGGTAAAAAGGGAAAATACCAAACTCGCTCGACAGTAAAGATCTTCGATATTACCTTTATTTAGCGCAAATTAATCCCGCAAAAACATTATTCTACTTCCTGCTTATTATAAAATGCTAAAGGTTAAAAGCTATAAGCTAATACCCCCAAAACCCTACGACGGCATTACAGATATAAAAAAATTCTTGGTCCAAACCAAACTTTACTTTAAGTTTTATGAAAAATTTTTAACGGAAAATTATTAAAAGGTAATAATTATCTTTTAGCTGCTTGCCGGAAAAGTTCTTTTATGGTCCGAACCTATTATAAACGATTACCTTATAAACTACCTTAATCAATTTTCCGACCTAATTAATTATATTTTCGGTAAATATAAATATTTTAAGGAAAAAATGCGAACTTTATTTAGAAATTCTGATAAAAAACAACATACGGTCGAATAGTTGCACCTTCTTTAGCAATGTGACGGCTATGGGCTTAACCAATTATTAAACCTAGTCGTACGGTTTATGTTGGCAATGGTACCGTGGGAATTTAAGTAATAAAGTGATAGTTACGTTTGGTAATAGCAGATATAGATCTGGGTAACTAATTGTTATTGTAAGCTGAAGCTATTTAGATTATGGAAATAAGGAGTGTATATATCCTTTTTGATTTTTTATGGCTTAACGTTGTTTAGTAACCTTTTTATTAAGCAGCCGCTTATTTGTAATTACTTAAGCTTAATAAGGATTACCTGTGTTTACTTTTGTTTAATACGTTCTTTACTGAGCAAATTTAATTACGTAACTTTATCTTAAAGTTGTTTTATTGGTAGGGCCGATTATTTCTAAGAACGGTTCCAACCAGGACGTAATACGATTTCCTTTTTCCTTAAATCTTGTCCCTAAAATTAAATTTTCTTCCTATAAGTTTTTATCTTTTTATTATGTCAGGTCGTATTACTAAATAACTTCGAATAACGCCGTTATTTACAGTTCGTCGTAAGAATTTTTTGCTATTTTTTGACGAATTTAGTTTTGAAATTATACTTTGTTTTTTTTGCCTTAATAAAAGTTAGAAATGTAAAATAATGGAGGACGTTTCGAAATGTAAAACTTATGTTAAACGAAGTTCCGCTTATGATGGGAATGGCGTTTCGTTATCCTTTTCGGAAAACATTTGTGCCGAGAATTAACGATTAGAAAAAAAAAAGGTTTTGGCGGAAGAACGTTTTTTGGAATTGCAGAAACGTTATTAAGAAAAAACGAAACGTTATTAATAAGAAATGAACGAAGTTATTATGCGGCTGATCCGCCTTCGAAAATAAAAGGCTTTCTTTCGTTTTAAAAAGGTCAAAATGGTATAGCGGGAGTTAAAGTCGTTAGAAAAACTGGAAGAATAGGAATAACTGGAATAAGCGAACGCGTCGGCCGTTACTTAAGCTTTTGGGTTAGATAATTGGTCCATTCCCGAAACAGTCGAATGGCTTTTTTCGAATGATATAGGCTGGGGTACTTTTAACCTTAGCTTTTCCGACGTTGTTGGTAAAAGTTCTTCAAAAGGCGTTAAGCGTTTATAAGGTTTTTCGCGGGTTCCTAAGTGTTTTCGAAATCTGGATGGTCTTTCCACTTAACGAGGTACTATGTAAGTCCCTTTTTTTTTCGTATGGCCAGTATTCTTTCTGCTTTATACTTAGGCAGTTTTTTTTTTGCTTCGTCTTTCCGTTTCGTGTGGACTTTAATCGTATCGGTTGCTGATTCCAGTAAGGAAATATGAAAAATTGGATAAAGTTTAACTTTTGCTGGCAGTTTTAATTTATAGTTGTTTTTTGAAATTTTCTTAATAATTTTATATAAGCCGATGTACTTGAAGTCGAGTTTTTTGTTTGGTTTTTTGGTTTAAATGTTTTTGGTAACTAGGTAAATTATTTTCCTTTTCGAAAAGGTTAATCCTTTTAACCTTTTTTAGTTATAATATTTGCTTATTTGGTTACGTACAAATTCGAGTTTTAACTTTATTTTTACATACAGTTATTTTAGCTGTTTTGATATAAGGATTGCTTTAACGTTAATTAGTTTATCCTTTTGTGAATTTCGGTAAACCTTAGATGTAAATCCAAAATTGGCAGTTGCTGGTATCGTTTTAATGCTTTCGTAATAGCTAGTGTTGTAGGCTAGCTATGTAACTGGTAACTTTTTAATTCAGTTGTTTTATTCGTAATTAATATAGTATCGTAGGTACGTTTTTAATGTTTGGTTAGTTTTTTCTGTCTGTCCGTTTATTTACGGTTTGAATGCGCTGGATAATTTGTAATTTAACTTAAGTTAAGTTATTAATTTTTGCTAGAATTTCGAAGTAAAGGTAATGCTTTTATTTAATATAATTTCTGCTGAAAGTTTATAAATGTTAAGAATATGTTTAAGGAAAATATATGTAAGTTATTTTGTATTAGTATCTTTATTATAAGGTAAAAAATAAGAAAATTTTGCGAATCGATTAACGATTACAAAAATGCTGTTATAATGTATTTCTGTAATCGGGTTTTCCGATAAAGGAAGTTTGGTAATGAAATTAAATGTGATTAAATCTTATAGTTGCTTAACGATTGGTAATAGTTATAGTTTTCCGTAAAGTTTATGTCGTCGTGTTTTTGCTTTATCGTAAAGGTAGTATTATCGTATTACTTTTTGTATTATAACCTTTATTTTAAGGAAGTAATACGTTCGTTATAATCGTTTTAGGGTTTTATGGATTCCTGGATATTTATGTAATCAATATTTATGTATTTTTCGTATTAAGTTTTTTTATAGGTTTTTGGGGATTTGTATTTTGTTTGTTTGGTGTTTTGTCGGTTGATTGGTATTATATTGTTAGATGCGTTAATGTAGATTAATTAATATCGTTCGTATTATAACAATTCGTCGTTATTTTAAATATTTTTCGGGTGTAACGTCGAAGATTATTTGTTATACCTTAACCTTGGGTTTTTTTAGGTTAAGTCGTTTGCTAAATACGTTTGTTTGGCTATTTTTTGATCTTTTGCGATAGATAATAATATAGTTATATTTAGAAAGGTTTTTTGCGTAGCGTAACTGTTTTCCGATAAGTTTTCGTGTTGTAAAAAAATGTATAATATTTTTGTAATCCGTATATATCTTAATTTAATATATATTGTTTTTGAGGTAATATTTAAATTTCTTAAAGGTATTGATAATAGTTAGAAACTTTTTATCGTAAATAGGGTAATTTAGTTCAGCTTTATATAACTTGTAAGAATAAAACGTAATAGGGTAAAGTTTTCCTTAATTGTTTCGATGTTTAATTATAGTTTTTAAGGCATAGTTTAAAGTATCGGTTTTTAGTTTAATTGGTCGCTTTGGGTTATATATGATTAATATTGGTTTATTGGTAAAGGCGTTTTTGATATATTAGAAAGCTGTGTTTTTTTTTGTCGTTTATTTAAATGGTTTATTTTTTTTGGTAAGTTCCGTTAATGGCATGGTTATTTTATTAAAGTTGCGTATAAATCGTCGGTAATAATTGGCGAATTTTAAAAACGTTTATATTTCTTTAATATTGGTGGGTTGTATTTAATTTTTGATTGCTGATAGCTTTTTAAAGTCCATGCGAATTTGTTTTAGCGTAATAACGTGCTTTAGGAATTCGACTTTTTGTTTATGGAAATAGCTTTTTTCGGTATTAACCAAAAGTTTGGCGTTTTGTAATACGTGTAAGATTTGATAAATATGTTTTTCGTATTTTTTTTTTATTTCCGAATAAATGAAAATGTCGTTAAGATAATAAACGACAAAAATATTTAGGTACTTTCGTAATATATAATTTATTATTCGTTAAAAAGTTACTAAAGCATTAATTAATTCTATAAAGGTAATTAAGTATTTATATAAGCCGTATTTCGTTTTAAAGGTTGTTTTTTATTTATATCCTTTTTTAATCCGTATTATATTATAATTATTTCGAAGGTTGATAGTTATAAATTATTTTACTCCGTACAAGTAATTTTTTATTTCGGTAATTAACAGTAATAATATTTTGTTTTTAATTGTAATATTGTTAAGTTGTCGGTAATCGACCATAAATCGAAATTTCCCCCCTTTCTTTGGTACAAAAAATATAAGGTATCCGGCGGACGATTTGGAACGTTGAATCTATTTTTTTTAAAGCTTATTTTCGAGATAATCGCGGAATACATATAGTTCGGCATAATTTAAATTATAAATTAAATAAAAGGCGGTACTTTTGTTATTTTTAAAGATTATTTCGTAATTTTATTCGTTATGTTTTGGTAATTTGGTATTAAGTTTTTTATTAAATAATTTATCGTACCTGTAATATTATGGAAGTACTTTAATTATTTATTTTAACGGTTTTTCGGACGGTTGTTTTAAATCGTTATTTATTTATTTGAATTTTGCTTTAAGGTTAGCGATAATGCGTCGTATTTTTCGGTTATGCCCTTTTTCTTAAATATGTCGTATATTTTTAAATAATAAGGTTTTTATTATATTTTTATATTTATATTCGTTTACCTTATTAATCGAATATTAAAATTTTTTATTTTTTGGTTTATTTGTAAAAAATAAATCGTAATTTATTTTGCAAGTTTTCCAGTTAATGGCCGGGTTGTATTATTTTAACCATAGTAATTCCAGGATTATGTTATAATTTTCGATGCCGATGACGTCGAAATTAATAATTTGTTTTTTTCTTTCGATAAAGGTTTTAAAGTAATCAATTTCGTAACGGACTTATTTATCGTCGTAACCGAATAATTAACCTTCGGCATTTTCGACTTTGTAAAAATGCTCCTTATTTTTTTATGGTAATTATAATTTATTAATTACTTTTGGGGTAATATAATTACTTTTTTACGTTCCGTAATTTATAAATGCAATATATCGTTTATTTTTGATTCGTACTTCGACCGTAATAAGTTTTTTTCGTAATGCTTTTATTACGTTTAAAGCCTTTTTAAGGTATTATTATTTACTTTCGTTCTTTTTGCTAGCTTAAGGGCCCGTTATAAGTAGTTTAAATCTTTTAAATTATTTTCGAATTATTAAATTTTTTTTCCGAATTTTTTATTTTCGTTTTAAATTTACTTTAATTATTTCTTTTATAAGCGCAGTATTATTATTAAGTATTCTATTTAACTTTGGAATACTTTTTTGGTAATATATTCTTATTTTAAGGTTTTCCAGTTTTTACTTAAAAAAAACGAATTTCTTTTTATATAGCCGCTCGTTTTTCCGGATCTTTTATATAAATTAACTAGATTTCTAAATCGGTAATTATTTTTTGGCAGTACTTTTTTACCGTTTTTTAAATTAATTTTTCTTATGTTTAGTAATTATATTATTTATAATAGCATTAAGGTTTTTCTGCTAGATAATGTTTTCCTTTTGGCTAGCTTTTCGCTACTACTAATTCGTCGATTTCCTCCATTATCGTTATTTTACGAATATAACGATACCATCTTTAATTTTTTAAGTTACTTCCTGTTCGGCTATAAAAGTTAAACCTTTGTCGTTATATACAAGTAATTCTTTATGCGATATATTCTTTTTCGTTTTCGTACGCCTTATACTATAAGCGTTTACAGTTAACTGCGGGAATTTTTCCGTATCGATTAGCTTTTTTTAGGTATAGCTTTTTTATTTATATTTGATATTTTCGTAACCAGGTATAGATTTTAACTTAATTTGCAAGCTATTGCCGTTTTTTTTATATACGGGTAATTTATATATCCTTGGTTAGTTTTATCCATCCGTTATATTCTTTTATTTATTGGGCTACGGCAAGCTTAGTATTCTTAGCTTTTTTAACCGCTATTTAGGATAACTTTTTTGCCTTTCGCATTTCTTATCGTACTTTAAGTAACGAAAGTTCGACGTTGTTTTTAATTTAAATTATGTTAATCGTTTTCCTATCGCCGGATTTTTTTTATGCGGATTTTCGGGAACCGGAACCCAATATACCTTTTTTTGATTTTTACATTTCCGTATAATATGTTCCGGTTTGCCGCAATTATAATAAGTAAATGTTTTTTTATTTTTTGGCTAAATAGTTTTTAGTTTTATAAGTTTTAATTAAATGCTATAAAAAATATTGGTTTATCGTAATATTAAAATATTAGCGGGATATTATAATTTGTTATCGTTATATTTCTTAAAGTATCGAATTTTTTAGGCGTATTATCGGTCGTTAATCTTAATTATTATCGCGATGTAATTTATTAAATATTAAAATCGATTTTCCTTAAACAGTTCCTTTTAAATTTTTTTTTTAAGGTTATCGAAAAACCTGGCTATTAACGTTTTTTGGTTCTAATTTAACTTCGAAGCTAATTAAATTAAAATGTTGCCATAATTAGATACGGACCTTTTTTAATACAGGTTTTTAACCTGCATTTTTGCCTTTATTTTTTCGTTTACCACTTTAAATGCCTTTTTTAATGTCCTTTCGAATTCCGTATAATCGCTGTAAATTCGTTATACTGCTTCCGTTTGTTTTTCCGGTAAGATTAAAATATATTTTCGCAAAACGGGTTTAAATTATTTAACCGCGTTACCGGTAAACCGTTTTGTTGCGAAATTAATTTAAGTTACGTTCGGTATTAAGGTAATAAGGAAATAACGGAAATACGTTCGGTATTAAGTTAAAAACAATCGCAATTAAGTAAAAGTTTTATCGAAAAAATCGGGTTTAAGTAATTTAATAATTTATCTAGGTTTTTTTCCGGCGGCAGTACTATTTAATCGTTCTTTAAATTAAGCGTTTTTCTGGTAAAATTGTTACATTTATTCGATTATGCTATTTATTCGTTTAACGACCTTTTTTTAATTGGGAAATTGTATAATCTTTTCTCCCGTTAACCCTTTTCCTTTATCGGGGCCGGCAGTTTAAGATACTTTAAGTATATTTTGTATTTGTTCGTCGCCGGAATCCCCTTCCGGGACGGCAAAAAGTTATTACTTAAGTTCGGGGCGCCGAGATATAATATCGGGGATATTGCTTAAAGTTTGACGATATTACTAAACAAAAGCTTGCAACGTATAACGGCTATAAACTTAATTAACTATTAAACCTAATCGTACGGTTTATATTAACAGTAATACCGTAAAAATTTAAACAATAAAGTAATAATTACGTTTAGTAATAATAAATATAAATCTGGATAATTAATTATTATTACAAGCTAAAGTTATTTAAATTATGGAAATAAAAAATATATATATCTTTTCTGATTTTCTATAGCTTAACGCTACTTAATAATCTCCTTATTAAGCAACCGCTTACCTATAATTACCCAAGCTCAGTAAGGATTACCTATGCTTACCTTTGTTCAGTACGTCCCCCATTAAGCAGATTTAATCACGTAACTTCATCTCGGAGTTGTTTCACTGGTGGGGCCGACCACTCCTAGGGACGGCTCCAACCAGGACGTAACAAGCAAGCTAAGTCAGCAACCGAATATGCGATTAAATTTAATCGCCTTATATCGATTTCCAATCTTCCAAAAAGCGTATTATTTTATTCTTTTTATAACGGCCTAAAATTACAAGTAAAGGATAAAATGTATAAAATGCCTAAAATTAACCCCTTCTAGGATTATATTAACAAAACCATCATTGCCGATCGACGTACCTTTAAAAGGTATTTGGAAAAAAAGAAACCCGACAAAAAAAAGGACGATCGAAACTTTAACAGCAAATTCCAAAGAAGCAAAAATAAGGACAAAACCTAAAAAGAAACAAATACCATTTCCAGGGAGCCCAAAAAGGACAAGTCGAACGTTAAATACTTTAACTGTAACAAAAAAGGCCACTATAAAAACGAATATCGTTCCCCAGCCAAAAGGAACTCCAAAAAAAAAAGGATTCCTTAAAAAAAGGTCCGAACGGCCGAACAAGAAATAAATAATAAAAGCAAAAAAAAAAAGGAAATTAATTCCACCTTTTTCCAACAGGAATATACCATTGCAACGACCTACTATAAACCAAGCGGCGACCTAAAGTACGAACGTTACCCGATTTGCTAAAATTAAATAACCAAAGCCTGCAAGTATCATCCCGGACAACCAACCTCCAAGGTAACCATAAAACTAGGATACGAATATTATTTAAATATGCAGAAATGCGAAATATATTACGAATATAGCCAAATACGTCCCGATAACCATAGGCTAAAGGCATCTGAACCCGAAAAACCCCCAGAACGGACGGTATACCTCAAAACCGAAACCCTTAAACAGAACTTTATTAATAAGCACGGACTTTTTTATTTTTCGGCCTACAACGATAACGATTATCCAATTTACCTTCGAACAAAGGAAAATAACGATTATTAGCCCGGTTGGAACGAAAAAACCCTTATAAAGCCTAATAACAACTGCAAATGTATCGAAATTCCCCGATAACCCGAATACCTTCAATCTTATTATTTGCATCCCGATTCGGATTAAAGCCGAAAAACTATTGCTTAAGGTTGCTTATGTTATACCCTTATGCTATGCCTAATGCATAAACTTCTAGATATGGAAACAAACCCTGCAGAAATCTCAACCTCGAATCGGAAGCCTTTCCAGATGTTAAAGGTAAAAATCGCTAAGGTGAAATGCCAAATTAGCTAACGAAGGTAGTATATTTGCATGGACGATAAATGTACCAAATACGCAGTTAAGAAAGCTCGCGAATAAAGACGCCTTTTAGCGAACAAAAACCACGAAGTCAAAAAACGGCAAAAGCCTTCGAAATTAAGGCATCGAGAAGCTTTGCAAACCAAGATCTTATATAAAGTAAAAAAAGGATTACGAAGCTAGATCGCAATTCTTATTTAGTACCAAAGCCAGATTTTTAAAGCCATGATTAACTTTAAAGCAGAAAATAATTTCATTTCGCCAGCCGTAGCCGAAAAATATTATATTTTTTAGAAGTATAAGCTAAAGTTCTACAAATTACGGACAGTTGATAAAAGTTTTTCCCGGTACGATAACGGACGAATCCTTAAAGAAATTAAAAAACTTCCAATATAGATTTAAGGGTACTAAGAACATTTTACCCTGGATATCGCCGACATTTCAAATTATGATATTATCTTGGGAATGCCATAGCTTAACTTTAATAATCCGTTAATTAACTGGAAAACTTGCCAGCTTTTTTAAAACCACGAATTAACTTCTGTTAAAAAAGGGTCCAAAGAAGTTTGTTACATTATCCGAAAAGCCAAGGTATTAAATTTTGCTAATACCATATTCCCAAAGTATTAGCGATTCGAACGACTTTTTAAGAACAAAAAAAATTACGAATTGCCTTTATACGGATAATAGGATTATCGTATACCTATTAAAGAAAAATATTACCTTAAACTTTACAAAATTTACTACATAAATTTAGAAAAGGTAAAGGTTTTATGGAAAAGTATTTAACTAAACCTAAAAAAAGGTTATATTTAACTATCCGAATTTCCCGTAGATTACCTTATATTTATAATACCCAAAATTAAGGACGGCAAGCAGAAAATCGACCAAAACGGAAATCCGGTTTATCGACGCGTGGTCGACTATCGACAGTTAAACGATATCATTATTAAGAACGGATATCCTTTAACCTTGATAAACACTTTAAGGGAAAACGCAAGCAAAGCTAAATAATTTACCGCTTTAAACTTTCGAAACGGGTATTACCGCATTAAAATAGCAAAAGGAAAAAAATGGAAAACTACCTTTCGAACGATATACGGGTATTACGAATACCGAGTAATGCTTTTGGGACTTATTAACGCCCTTGCCAATTTTTAACGCCTGATTATAACCATATTTAGGAAATTCCTAAATAAGTATATCTTTGTTTACCTCGACGACATCCTCATTTATTCCGAAACGTTGGAAAAGCATAAAAAATATGTTTTCCAGGTTTTTAAAGCTTTGAATAAAGCAAATATCCGAATTAATCCCGCCAAAAGTATATGGCATACGCAGAAACTAGATTATTTAGGATTTACCTTTACTTCCGGTTAAATTCAGATTTAAAATTCCAAATTAAAAGCAGTTAAAAACTAGCCCATCCTTAATAAGGTAACCGTTATAAATATTCGATAGATTTTAGGATTTACGGGTTACGTACGTAACCTGATTAAGGGATATAAAGATATTGTTAAACCATTAACGAAATTTATTATTAAGGAATATATTAGAAAAAAATTCGAATTTTTAAAGGAAATTAAAGAAGTTTTTTAGTTACTTAAAAACGAGATTATTAAAATACTAATAATAAGATTGCCTAACGCCAATCGAAAGAAACGCTTAAAGATAAACGCTTTAAATTATACCTTAAGCGCAATTTTGGAATAATAAGAAGGTAATAAGAAATGGTACCTAATAGCTTATTATTCTAAGGCCCTTCGAAACGTAGAATTTCGATATAAGATTTACGACAAAAAGCTGCTAGCGATTATTAACGCTTTTAAGGAATAAAAACCTTTTTTTAACGGAATTAAAAAGCTTTTCGATATTTATTTAAATTATAAAAACTTTACCCGGTTTATGACGACTTAAAAGCTAAATAAACGTTACGAAATTTGGATAGTTTTTCTGTCGAAGTACAACTTCCAAATTTACCATATTAAAGGGAAAGAAAACATCCAAGTAAATATCCTAAGTTGCAAAAGAAATTACGATTCTAAGGTTCCGAAACGTCGAATGCAAGTGCTGTAACAGATTAAGGGCGGTACCCTATGGTTATATAAAATATTGAAACAACTTACCTTAGGACTTTTAACGAAATTTCGAAATTCCTATAATAAGGAAAAGCAAAAAGAAGTGTAACAATTAGGTGGATAACTTGAAAACTAGCTGTTATATCATGGCAAAATCTATATCCTTTAAGATTAACAAAAGCAATTCGTCAAAGAATTCCATAAAGATCCGTTATATGGACATTAAAGTATTTTCAAAACCATCAAACGATTGCAAGAAAAATACGACTTTCCAGGACTTCGACGAACTGTTAAGTAGGTAGTTAAGGATTGTAATATTTGCAACAAAGCAAAAGCAGCCCGATATAAGCCTTATAAACTTTTACAGCCTACAAATATTCCAGAAAAGGCTTAAAACACCATTGCTTAAGATTTTATTACCGGTTTACCCTTATCAAAAAACCCCGTTACTGGAATTTAATATGATGGAATATGGGTAATCGTTAACAGACTTACCAAATATGGGTATTTCTTACCTTTTAAAGGAAACGTAACGGCAGAACAACTGGCTTACGCCTTTGTCCGATATTACTTCGACAAACATAGGATATTAGAAAGAATCATTTCAGATAAAGACAAGCTTTTTACATCAAAATTTGGTACCAGCTTCTTTAAGTAGATAAACGCCAAGCTTAAATTTTCTACAGCATATTACCTATAGACAGATAAATAAACGGAACGTTTAAATCAAACATTGGAGCAGTACTTGAAAAGTTACATTAACTACTAACAGGATAATTAGGTTGAACTTTTTCCATTGGCTTAAGTAGCTTATAATACCTTTATTAACGAAGATATGGGTATTTTTTCTTATATAGCGGTATATGGACACTAAGTAGAGACTCGACGGCCAGAGCAGCCACTTGATAAAGCTTCAAAGTTGACCGCAAAAGCTCCCCGAGTAAAAACAATAGCGACTGAAATTTAAATAATATAGGTCCAACTATAAAAGGAATTGTAATTCCTTTAGTAAAGGATGATTTAGTACTATAATAAGAAAAGAATTAAAGAACCAATTTTATCGAGAAAAGATAAAGTTTATTTGTTACACCAAAAACAAAACGTAACTTCGAACATTTCTTAAATCAGAACGAAAAGGCCTAACGATAAGCTTGATTTCAAAAAACTTGGTCCGTTCAAAATCGATAAGGTTATTTCCAGGATTAACTACCGATTGTTATTACCTAAAACGATAAAAATATACCTTGTTTTCCATATTTCTTTGCTTAAATCAGTACTTAAGAACGCCCCGTTAGAAATTAGTCTGGAAGTCGAAAAGGACGACGATAAGTACGAGGTTAAACGAATACTGGATTCCAGGGTAGTTAAAGATAAGGTTCAATATCTGATTAAATAAAAGAATTACCTATACGAAAAAAATATTTAGGAACCTTTTAAGCACTTAACGAATGCGAAGGACCTAGTTAAAACGTTTTACCGCCAAAATCCTAACCGACCGTTTCTAACGCGGCTAACGTTATAGGGGAACAGCGGCCCAGCACTTAAATTTAGCCCTAAAGCGCTTTAATCGAAAGAAATAAACGTTTCTGCTATGGCGTCCATTTCAGAAATAAGTTAAGCTTGCTTTGCTTCTATACGGCGTTGTTCTTCTTCCAATCTTTCTTATTCTTCCAGTTAATTTAATTCATATCCTTCTTTTAAAATCGCAATAACTTTTTTCTTTAATACGTTTTGTTAAAAGCGTAAGCGTTTTAATCGCCTAATAAACTTCTGCGATTTTTCTTTTTGCCGACGAAGTGTTTTTTTTTAATGCTGGCGTAATTTATTTAATTCTTTCTTAATTATTTCCTGATACGCTAAAAACCTATCTTCGACTTTACGTTACTTTTACTGCAACCGATTACGTTCTTTATCAATTTTCGACAAGGAATTTATAGTTAATACGTTACAAGATAAACGTTAACGACGAATGCAATTGTTACAACTCGGAATGCCGACTGTATAAAAACAATCAAAATTACTAAGGCGAACGCAATTCGAACAAGGAAATGCTTTAATGCTAAAATTTCTAATCGAATTAGCTCGATTATTTCGGGATTCCCGTTAGTTGGGACGAAGTTTCCCTTTTTGCTTATTCGCTCGACCTATTATAATAAATCCAGTTAACTGAAAAAGAACAGCAAAAGGCGGTTTCGAACAGAAGGATATTTACCTTTTTATCTTCGGGACAAAGATTTTTGAAAAAGGGGAATAATGTTACGAACCAAAAGTTTTCCAAGATAAGAATACTTTTTTAGGATTAGCGCGGACGAGTTCCGGGTAAACTACGGAGCTGGCCAAAACCTTAATGATCTAGTATGATCTAGTTAATCTAGGACAAGTGGGGTAAATCACGGTAAATTATATAAATCAGAGGCACACTTACCAAAAGATAGGAGGATATATAACGAACGGTTTTCTTATGTAGATAACACCCAGATAAATTCGTTTTTTAGCTATCAATCTAAGTCTTCAATCAAAGGCAACGTTCTGCGATTAAAAAAAAAAGTCCGCAAATCTCTTTAACGAACAGATTACTAAATCATTCTTCGCCTTATTGTTACCTGCAAATCAAGAACCCCTTTCGGATACTGATTACGCTTCCAGGTGGTTGTGTGACAGGTTCGTTACAACTGTATCGGCCCGAAAGGGTTTACCGTAAATTCGGTCTTTTAAAGTAGATTCGGAAACGTCATATATAGCATAAAGCCGTTTATAACTAAGTCGCGGGTTTCTTTTTTTAGCTTGAACAGCTAGATTTATTCTAGCTTTTTTTGTTAGCCGCTCCATGTTGTGGTGTTAAGAAATAAACGATTGAAGTTGGGTGATTGAAATGGTGAAGAAAACGCGCGACTCGCTTGTATGCACGACTCGCTTGAGTGGTACGTTATTGTTACGTCCAACTAATGTGGAGAAAAGATGTGCCAAGAAGATTGTCGAGATGGCTCCAAAAGTCTTGGACGTAACGGATAAATCTCGGTTAAAAACCTTATGTGCCTAGTTGTGCTTGGATTTGATAGATATGGAACATATCCATCCATAACCATTATGGGAGGATGTGCTTGGATTTGTTAAATGTAGAACATATCCAAACATATCCATTACAATTACAGAATCGGAAGGATATATATAAACCAATAATTTCCTATATAAATAACATCCAGATAGATTCGCTTTTTAGCTATCAACTTAAGTCTTTAATTAAAGGCAACGTTTTACGATTAAGGGAAAAGTCCGCAAATTTTTTTAGCGAACAAATTACTAAATTATTTTTCGCCCTATTGTTACCTGCAAATCAAAAACCCCTTTCGAATACTGCTTATATTTCCAGGTGGTCGTATAACAAATTCGTTACATTTTAATAACTCCTTAATTAATAGCCGACGAATGGTTTAAGGCCTAATTAAATACAAGCTTTCCTAAACCCAATAAAAACGATATTACAAAACGGCATTCAGAAAACGACATATCCGATTGCCATTATTAGCCAGTAAAGGATCGATATTTGGATTAAAACATCCTACCCCTTATTAAAGA
This sequence comes from Monosporascus sp. mg162, assembly GCA_004155945.1. Lineage (NCBI taxonomy): Eukaryota > Fungi > Ascomycota > Sordariomycetes > Xylariales > Monosporascus > Monosporascus sp. mg162. The sequence goes on from QJNY01000083.1 coordinate 69,820, forward strand.
AATCCTTTCTTTAATCGACAACATAACCTCCCTTATTATTCGGACTTAAGGAAAACCTTTTTCTTTTCTGCAACAATCTTTCCCGGCTCCAAAAGAAACTATTAAAGTTTAAGAAAACGAACTAAAAAAAAAAAAAAGGAATCCGATAGCCCGAAAGGCAAAAAAAAAGAACTTACGATTAACGACAAGCTATGTACCTTAATAACTAAACTTTAAGCGGTAAAAAGGAAAAATGCTAAACTTGCTAAATAGCAAAGGTTTTCGGTATTACCTTTATTTGGCGCAAATTAATCCCGCGAAAATACTATTCTATCCCTTACTTATTATGGAATACCAGAAGTTAAAAGTTATAAGCTAACCCCTTTAAAACCTTACGACGGTACTACAAATATAAAAGGATTTTTAATCCAGGCCAGATTTTACCTTAAATTTTATAAAAATTTTCTAATAAAGGATTATTAAAAGGTAATAACTATCTTTTAGTTATTTATTAAAAAAGTTTTTTTATAATTCGAACTTATTATAACCGATTACCTTATAAATTACCTTAACCAATTTTCTAACTTAACTAATTATATTTTCGGTAACTATAAACATTTTAAAGAAAAAATACGAGCTTTATTTGGAAATTCCGATAAAAAACAACATACGGTCGAACAGTTGCACCTTTTCCAGCAAACCAAGTCAGCAGTTAAATATGCGACTTAATTTAATCGCTTTGCATTAATTTCCAATCTCTTAAAAAACGCATTATTTTATCCCTTTTATAACAGCCTAAAATTACAAGTTAAGGATAAGATATATAAAGTGCTTAAAACTAACCCTTTTTAGGATTATATTAACAAAACCATTATTGCCGATCGACGTACCTTTAAAAGGTACTTGGAAAAAAAAAGATCCGATAGAAAAAAGAACGATCGAAACTTTAATAACAAGTCCTAAAGAAGCAAAAATAAGGACAAAACCCAAAAGGAAGCAAATATTATTTCTAAGGAACTTAAAAAAAACAAATCGAATATTAAATGTTTTAACTGTAGCAAAAAAGGCCATTACAAAAATAAATATCGTTCCTTAACCAAAAAGAACTTCAGAAAAAAAAGGATTCCTTAAAAAAAGGCCCGAACGGCCGAACAAGAAACAGATAATAAAAGCGAAAAAGAAAAAAAAGTTAATTTTACTTCTTTCTAACAGGAATATACCATTGCAACGACCTACTATAAACCAAACGGCGACCTAGAATACAAGCGTTACCCGATTTGCCAGAATTAAACAGTTAAAACCTGCAAGTATTATTCCGGATAACCAGTTTCCAGGGTAACCATAAAGCTAAGATACGAATATTATTTGGATGTACAAAAATGCGAAATATATCACGAATATAGCCAGATACGCCCCGATAATCATAGGCAGAAAACCCTTAAATTTAGCGAACTCCCAGAACGGGCGGTATACCTCAAAATCGAAGCCCCCGAATAGGACTTTATTAATAAGTACGAACTTCTCCATTTTTCGGCCTGCAACGATAATAATTATCTAATTCACTTTCGAGCGAAAGAAAACAATAATTATTGGCCCGGTTAAAACGAAAAAACCCTTACAAAGCCTGATAACGACTACAGATACATCGAAATTCCCCGATAGCCCGAATACCCTCGATCTTATTATTTGTACCCCGATTCGGATTAAAACCGAAAAGCTATTACTTAAGGTTGCTTATGTTATACCCCTATGCTATGCTTAATGCATAAATTTCTGGATATGGGAATAAGCCCTGCAAAAATTTCGACTTCGAATCGGAAACCTTTCCAAACGTCAAAGGTAAAAATCACTAAAATAAAATGCTAAATTAGCCAACGAAGGTGGTATACTTATATAGACGACAAATGTACCAAACATGCAATTAAGAAAGCCCGCGAATAAAAACGCCTTTTAACAAACAGAATTACGAAGTTAAAAAACGGCAAAGGCCTTCGAAATTAAGGCATCGAGGAACTTTGCGAACTAAGACCTTATGTAAAACAAAAAAAGGATTACGAAGCCAGATCGAAATCCCTATTTAGTACCAAAGCCAGACTTTCAGAACCATAATTAACTTTGGAACAAAAAGCAACTTTATTTCGCCAGCAGTGGCCGAAAAACATTACATTCCTTAAAGGTACAAACTAAAATCTTACAAATTACGGATAGTTAATAATAATCTTTCCCAGTACGATAGCGGTCGAATCCTTAAAAAAACTAAAAGACTTTTAATATAAATCCAAAAATACCAAAAACATTTTACCTTGGATATCGCCGATATATCAGGTTACGATATTATTCTGGAAATGCCATAACTTAACTCCAGTAATCCATTAATTAACTGGAAAACTCGCCAGCTTTCTTAAAACTATAAATTAACCCTTATTAAAAAAAGGTCTAAAAAAGTTTGCTATATAATCCGAAAAGCCAAAGTATTAAACTTTGCCTATATTATACCCCCAAAGTATTAACGATTCGAACAACTTTTCAAAAACAAAAAAAACTACGAACTATTTTTATACGGATAATAAAATTATTGCATACCTATTAAAAAAAGATATCACCTTAAGCTTTACAAAATTTACTATATAAATCTAAAAAAGATAAAGGCTTTATAAAAAAGCATTTAATTAAACCTAAAAAAAGTTATATTCAGTTATCCAAATCCCCCATAAAATACCTTATACTTATAATACCTAAAATTAAAGACGGCAAGCAGAAAATCGACCAAGATAAAAATCCGATCTATCGACGCGTGGTCGATTATCGACAGTTAAACGATATTACCATCAAAAACGGCTATCCTTTAACCTTAATAAATACTTTAAAAAAAAATGTAAGCAAAGTTAAATAATTTACTGCATTAAACTTTCGAAACGGTTATTACCGTATTAAAATAATAAAAGAAAAAGAATAAAAAATTGCTTTTCGAACGATATATGGGCATTACGAATACCAAGTTATACCTTTAGGACTTATTAACGCCCCTACCAGTTTCCAACGCTTAATTACAATTATATTTAGGAAATTCCTAAACAAATATATCTTTGTTTACCTCGACGACATCCTTATCTATTTTAAAACGTTAAAAAAACATAAAAAATATATTTTCTAGGTTCTTAAAGCTTTAAACGAAATAAATATCCGAATTAATCCCGCCAAAAGTATATAACATACGCAGAAGTTAAATTATTTAAGATTTACCTTTACCCCTGGTCAAATTCAAATCCAAAACTTTAAATTAAAAACAGTCAAAAACTAGCCCATCCTTAATAAGGTAACCGTTACTAATATCCGATAGATTTTAAAATTTACGGGTTACGTACGTAACCTAATTAAAGAATACAGAAATATTATTAAACCATTAACGAAACTTACCACTAAAGAATATATTAAAAAAGAATTCGAACTTTCAAAAAAAACCAAGAAAACTTTTCAACTATTCAAAAATAAAATTACCAAAGCGCTAATAATGAAATTGCCTAACGCCGACAGAAAAAAACGCCTAAAAACAAACGCATTAAATTATGCCTTAAACGCAGTTTTGAAGCAACAAAAAGATAATAAAAAATGATACCTAATAGCCTATTATTCTAAGGCTTTTCGAAACGCAAAACTCCGATATAAGATCTACGACAAAAAGCTATTAGCAATTATTAACGCTTTTAAAAAATGGAAACCTTTCCTTAACGGAACCAAAAAACCTTTCGATATCTACTCAAATTATAAAAACCTTACCCGGTTTATAACGATTTAAAAACTAAACAAACGCCACGAAATTTGGATAATTTTCCTATCGAAATACAACTTCTAAATCTACCATATCAATGGAAAAAAAAACATCTAAACAAACATCCTAAGTCGTAAAGGAAATTACGATTCCAAGGTCCCGAAACGTCGAATGCAAGTACTACAACAAACTAAGAACGGTACTTTACGATTATATAAAATACTGAAATAACTTACCCTAAAACTTTTAACGAAATTCCGAAATTCCTATAATAAAGAAAAACAAAAAAAATGTAACAATTAAATAAATAACCTAAAAACTAACTATTATACCGTAACAAAATTTATATCCCTCGAAATTAATAAAAGCAATTCGTTAAAAAGTTCCACAAAAACCTATTACATAAATATCAAAGTATCTTCAAAACTACTAAACGATTACAGGAAAAATACGACTTTCCAGAACTTCGACGAACTGTCAAACAGGTAATTAAGGATTACAATATCTGCAACAAAGCAAAAACAACCCGACATAAACCTTATAAACTTTTACAGCCTATAAATATTCCAAAAAAAGCTTAAAATACCATTACTTAGGATTTCATTACCGGTTTACCCCTATCAAAAGACCCCGTTATTGGAATTTAATATAATGGAATATAGGTAATCGTTAACAGACTTATTAAGTATAAATACTTCTTATCTTTTAAAAGAAACGTAACGGCAAAACAACTAACTTACGCCTTTATCCGATATTACTTCGATAAATATAAAATACCAAAAAGAATTATCTTAAACAAAAATAAGCTTTTTACATTAAAATTTAGTACCAGCTTTTTTAAGTAAATAAGCGCCAAGTTCAAATTTTTTACAGTATATTACTTATAAATAAATAAATAAACAAAACGTTTAAATTAAATATTAAAACAGTATTTAAGAAATTATATTAACTACTAGCAAAATAACTAGGTTAAATTTTTTTCATTAGCCCAAATAACTTATAACATTTTTATTAACGAAAATATAGGTATTTCTTTTTATACAGCGGTATATAGTTATTAAGCAAAAATTCAACGGCCAAAACAGTTACTGGATAAAGCTCCAAAATTAACCGCGAAAACTTTTCGAGCAAAAACGATAGCAACTAAAATCCAAATAATATAAGTCCGCCCATAGAATAAATTACGATTCCTTTAATAAAAAATGACCTAATATTACAACAGGAAAAAAATTAAAGGACTAATTTTATTAAAAAGAAATAAAGTTTATTTATTACGCCAAAAACAAAACGCAATTTCGAACATTTTTTAAATTAAAATAAAAAGATCCAGTAATAAATTCGATTTCAAAAAACTTAATCCGTTTAAGATCGATAAAGTTATTTCTAAAACTAACTACCGATTGTCGTTACTTAAAACCATAAAAATATACCTTATTTTCCATATCTTTTTGCTTAAATTAATACTAAAGAATATCCCGCTGGAAATTAATTTAAAAATCGAAAAAAATAACGAAAAGTACGAAATTAAACGAATACTAAACTTTAAGGTGATTAAAAATAAGGTTTAATATTTAATTAAATAAAAGGATTATTTATACGAAAAAAACATTTAGAAATCCCTTAAGCATTTAACGAACGCAAAAAACCTGGTTAAAACGTTTTACCGCTAAAATCCTAACCGACCGTCTTTAACGTAACTAAGGTCGCAAGTAATAACGGCCCAATACCTAAATCTAGCCCTCCGACGTTCCAATCGAAAGAAGTAAACGCCCTTACTATCGCGTCAATCTTAGAAGCAAGTTATGCTTACGCGGTAATAACCCGTCGCCGTTCATTTTCTACTTTTTCTTTTTCCTCCAATTAATCCAGTTCGAAACCTTCGTTTAGCATTTTTATCGCCTAACGTTTTAAAAGGTCCTGTTAAAGCCTTAACCGCTTTAACCGACTAACGAACGCCTGCATTTCTTCTTTTTGGCGCTAACGCAAATTATCCATTTCTTTTTCAGCCCGTTTTTAAAGGATTAATAATTAATCCTTTATTTTTCGTTACTCCTTTTAAAAACGTTTTTGCTTTTAAGTTATTCGGTTTAAAAAATTTATTATCGCCACGTCACAGTTTCGACGTTAACGGCGTTAACAATTGTTGCAAAAAAAAACGCCCGCAGTAAACCGATAATTTATTTCTTTAAAACGAATGTACGAAGAACAAAAATAATACCTGTCGCCAAATTCTTTAAGCCAGGTAGTCCGACTTTTACGAAACAGTTTCTGGTTTAAACGAAAACGCCCGTTTGATTTAACAGCCCGATTCGATATCATAAAACAGAAGTTGTATTATGCGAAAAAATTAAAAAAGGAAGAAATATATTTACCTGTTTTATCTTTAAAACAAAGATCCTAAAAGGAGGAAAATAATGTTACGTCCAATTAATATAAAAAAAAGATATACCAAAAAGATTATCGAAATGGCTCCAAAAGTCTTGGACGTAACGGATAAATCTCGGTTAAAAACCTTATATGCCTGGTTATACTTGGATTTAATAAATGTAAAACATATCCATCCACAACCACTATAAAAATATGTACTTGGATTTATTGGATATGGAATACATCCAAACATATCCACCACAACCATAAAATCGGAAGGATATATATAAACCAATAATTTCCTATATAAATAGCATTCAGATAAATTCGCTTTTTAGCTATCAACCTAAGTTTTCAATTAAAGGCAACGTTCTGCGATTAAGGGAAAAGTCCGCAAATTTCTTTAACGAACAAACTACTAAATCATTCTTCGCCCTATTGTTACCTGCAAATCAAGAACCCTTTTCGGATACTGCTCATACTTCCAGGTGGTCGTATAACAGGTTCGTTACAGTTATATATCTTTTTATTTAAAGCTTTTAAATCTAGTTTCGCATATTAATACAGCAATTATATTTCCTTACTAAATAATTAACAAAATAAAGTAAGATTATTAAGTTAGTAATAACTCCGCAAAAAATGGAAAGCAACTATATAAATACTAAAATATTAATATGTTATTTTTATAAAAAACAGTGTGTATTTTAGAATATTAAAAATATATCGAAAACGTATCGAAAATAGATAAGTCTTATATATTACATATAATAATCCTTATTTCTTTATTAAATGACCTTATTAATAACTTTATATTTCAAGTTTTCCGAATTTAATTATATCTTTAAAATAAAACCTAAATAATCGCAAAAATAAATCGACTTTACCGTTAAATTGTTTTAATCAAAAACTTTAAGATAATATTACTTTATTATGATAGCTATTATATACTGCTAAAGCAAGTCATATTATCATAAAATTAGAATGTTTTATATTTAAAGCCCGAATAAAAATAATATATTTATTAATATGCAATTCATATTTAAAGATAACGTGCCACATATATAAGTGAGAGATATATATAAGCGAACTACTTTTTGGCACTCCGTAATAACAAATTCAAATAACCTAACAATAATATATCGCATTGATTCAAATCAATCGGATTCTTCTTGGCTAGGTGTATCTACAACTTTTTCACAAGTACGCGCATTATGTCCGGGCTTGTCGCAGACGCCACACTTCCGTTCCTTAGTTTTAACCCTTTTGTAGCGACCCCCTCCAGCTGCTGTTAGCTGCGTTTTTTTACCACCTCTTCTTTTTGGGCTAAAAAAGCTTGTCCCTTTTGTATAGTAAATGTTTTTCCTTTTTAAAAACGTTTATTTTTAGTCCTACGACTTTTGCTTAAAATGTAGTTCGTTTCGCGTAATTGGACGTTTTATTCCTGGAAAAAAACGGCTTTATACAATAATAACATATAACTTTTTGTTATAAGATTAACCGATTTAAGTAATTCTATTAGCAAGTTACCCTGATGACTTTTGATTTTTCTTTGCAAATATCGTCCTCATTTTATTACTTTACGGATATTTTTAAGGATTTTTGCGGGAGATAAAATAAAACCGGCAGAGGTTAACGGGGAGACGGTCGGCGTAAGCACAATTAGAGGAACTTCTAATTCGGAAAAAACGTTATTGGATCAAATGGAACAGGACCAGCTTCTGCGAATCTAAATTTGGTGTTATCGGACGTTATGGCAGCTTGGAGCGCGTCGTAAAATCCGGCAAGAAGATCTTCTTTAGCAATATGGGTATAATGACATTGTATTAGATTTCCGATGTACCGTGAATAAGCGCGTTTTAAAATAAAAAAACAAAATAGGTTAAAAGGTTAAAGCGGATATGAAAAATGCGCGGATATATAAAGCGTAATTATCCCGTAATTCGCGTAATATTCTTCGAATTTTATCGAATAGTAACTTTCGTAGCCGTCGAAAATAAAGAAACGTTTCGAATCTTTCGTCCGCGTTCGAATATACTTATTAAAATATTAGATTTATTCGAAACTTAATTTATTTATTGTTCAACTATTATTATTTAATATTTTGTTTAATCGGCTATTAATAATAAGTTATAGCAATATTAAAATTTAAGATAATCTTTTCCCGTGATGATAACAAATAACGGCATAATCTAATTTTAGGAGTTAACAACTTAAATAACTGTAATTTAATTTTTATTTTTTTATTGCGCTTATTTAAGTTTTTTTCTTTTTTCAGCATTAGTAATTACTATTCCCGTTGTTATGAAAAGCTTTATTAAAGTCCAGTTTCGTCGAATTTATAAATATTCTTTTTTACGATGCCGTATTTCGCGATTATAACCGGAACAAGTTCCACCCATTTACGAAATGCTTTTGGATTTTCGGATAAAACTCGTTAATAATCGATTTTCCGATTTAAACGCGTTTAAATTTTTTTTATTTTTTTTTTATTTTTGCCGTCTAACAAAGGTCGACGCCCAATTAATTCCAACGCGTTCTGTAACGCGTTGGGCCAACAATATATTAGCCATATCTTTTACATGCTAAAGCCGGACAAAAAACGCTCGCGTATCTACGTCAAGGATCCGGTCGATAATCGATTTTTTTTTTCAGTCGACGTCAATTTCTACAAATGACGGATAATATCAGCTCGGGCGCATTTACTAGTAGAACGGTATACTAAAGTAAAATACGGAACTTTATAAACAGAACTAAGCTTTTTATAACTAAGTTCCGGGTCTCTTTTTTTAGCCTGAATAGCTAGGTTCATTTACGCTTCTTTTGTAAGGCGTTCCATAATGTTAGTGTTGAGAAATGGACGATTGAAGATAGATAGTTGGAATGGCTAGAAAAGCGGTTCGCTTATATATATCTCTCGCTCATATATATAGCACGTTATAGGTGTTTTCTTAAGTTAAACCCGGTATTAAATATCTACAAAAATTAAAGAACTTTAAAATATATTACTTTCGTTATTAGATAATAAATATGTTTAAAGTTATAACGTAAGCGAATAATGTATTAAAATATTAAACGTTTTTAGATAAATAATTACCTATTAATATTAGTTATTATTTTTATAATGAAGCTTTATTAATAACGGGACTTATACCGTTACGAGGACCATTTATTATGGATACGATATCTATCTACGAGAGCTTTAAATAGAGTGGACGTCTATCTTAGGAAAGGTTAAATGGGTGGATTGGGCTTGGCGGTTGCGTAACGAATTGCGCAACCGGTGGACTTCGGTGGAGTTGCTTTGACCTGTGCTTCCATCGGTCTTTCAGCCTTTACGTAGCAAGCGCTTGGTACCTTTCACGGCTTTAACATAGCCAGATACTCCGCAACACTGACCAGTCCTCAGCAGACATCTTATCAACAACGATTGCATATAGCGTTCGTGTCTTTTTGGGCATTGACTTTGTTCTGTTTTGCGTCATCCAGGCTACGTAAGGGTTCCATTCTGTAACTTCTGCCTGGACGAATGAGTGAAGAGCATTCTGAAGCAGGTTACCTCGCATCCATTGTCGCCTCAAACTAGTTCCAGTGGATAGCGTTGTCCGTGAAGAAATTGTAGGGTGGCTTGTCTTCAGGGTGTAATGCCGTCTTCTCAATTAGCTGGCCAGATCTTTCCACCTAGTGAACAATATTATGCAGCTTGTCGATTGGGCCTGTCGACCTCCAGTGATTTATCTCATCTTGCACCTCTTTGTCGGCCTGGAATCCTCAAGCCCATATTCATGAAGTATTTCACTAATGCGATCCGCAAGGTTCTCACCGCCGTGACGGCTTTTGGGTTGCGGCAGGCCAAGGGGTAGTGTGCGTGACTTCCCTCCGTGGCCAAGAATTTTGAGGGGAAGGCAATATTTTTACTGGTGTCTATCCTTAGGAAACAAGAAGCAAACGAGGGTTAATATGCCACTTGAAGTGATAATCCGCACTGGTCATACAATGCTGGGCAATAGAAATGAACTCATTAGGCGGGTTAAATCAGACATACACCAGTGCCAATTACGCCAAGTACTATGACAAACTTGATATCAAGTGGGCGTTGCCTGCTTTCAGGAAGTGGGGATCCAAAGAGGATCTTCACCTCTTATGATTCTCCATCTGTTCGAGATGTCGACAAGTTCACGGCATCCCTCGACAGCCCATGACCATTTTATCAGAAACAGCGGCGTAGCCTCCCAGTTCTCCTTCAAATGGGGCTCTCCCCACAGAATTAACCCCTCTCTATCATGTTCAGGCAGGCTGCCATCCTGCTGCCGATGCCGCTGTAGACTTGGTAGTGACACTGGGCCCACCTGCATTTGTTCGGGCGGTGACGTTAAGTATACCAGATCTCCAACGAGAGCTTTCAGAAAGTCCTTGTGATTAAAACTGTGCTGCCTCCGGATTAGATTATCCCTAATTTCTGGAAACGGGAGCATATCGATCCACATAGGATGCGGAGAGCTCATTTGAAGTTGGGTTGGCAAGAGGCAGTGTGGAAGTATTTGGTGGGTCGGTCGAACTATCGCGACTTGACACTCTGCTGTCAAGTCGGGGCGTAGGAATGGATCGTGAGCGGCGTTGACGAAGCTGGCCATTAATCTTAGCAGGTTCTTGTTGTGCAGGAACCCGCGGGCCACGTTATGGACGATGAGATTGATCAGGACGTGATCAGCAGGTAGAGAAGGGTCGGAGTCATGAGTCAGATCGAGCTCAAGACCGGGCAGTGCTCCCCCTGGTATCCTGCGATTCTTTGCGGCGTGGGATTGAAGTGGCTGGCTGTTTTCATGCTCAAAAACCTGTGGATCGTTGGTAGGGGGGCCCGAACTGGTAACCACTGGCCGAGAAGTCTGAGTTGAAAGGCGAGGAGGTTGGACTAAACGCCAGCGTTCGATATGATACGGGTTCTTGTGAGTCTTGGGATTGGCGTCGGCTTCATCCTTGATCCGTTGCCCTAGCGGCGCTGTGAGTGAGGAAGACAGGCAACAGGTTGGAGGGACCTGGCAATCAATCTTACTGTGCGCTCTCTGGTTCAGCCGGTTCTGTAGCCTCTTCCGTTCTTTCCGCTCCTCAACGGGATTGTGGTCAGTAACCCTCATGTTTGCAAGAGGACAGGGTTAGCGCAAAAACAGTCCGATCGGTACAGCTGGGAATGAGGACATTTTCGAAAGAGGAACCATCTCGCCACCACATCGAAACAAGATGAAGCTGTGGGCAGGGTTGGGAAATTAGTTTTAGTTTTTTGATTTTAGTTAGTTAGTTTCTTAGTTATTTAATTTTAGTCAGGCCATTAACTAAACGAACTAAATTAACTAAGGTTTCTTTATTTTTTTATTTTTTTTTTTTAGTTAATAAGTTTAAGAATAAACTTAATTAATTGTTATATATAGTTGTAAATTAATGTAACTAGTTATAGTTAATATTAATTTTATAACGTTAGTAATTTTAGTAATAGTTTACTTATATTAAATGCATGTTAATATAAAAGTTCTACTAATATAAGCTTCTATTATAGTTTTCTTTTTACTGTTTTATTATTAATTTAAAATTAAAAATAAATAAACCTTAGTTAATTTAATTATTTCGATATTAAACTTAGTTAGTTCAGTTAGTTATTAGTTAAGTCGAAATTTCTTTTAGTTAGTTAGTTATTAGTTAGTAAGGGTCTTAGTTAGTATTAGTTAAGGCATTAACTAAACTAACTAACTAAATTCTCAACCCTGGCTGTGGGAGGCGAGCCAAGAGCCAAGCCCAAAGAGGCAAAGGCTGTCAGCCAAGTAAAACAGAGTTGCGCTGTTCTGACGCTAGGACCAAAATAGTAAAAGCTGTCAGCCAGATTGAACAGGGTTGTGTAGGACCAGAACGGCAGAAGTTGTCAGCCAACTCAACCAGATTAATAAGCCTAAGTCCAACTCCGGCGCTAGGACGAGAACAGCAAAAGAGGTCAGCCATCCGCCCAGGATGCATCGCGAGTTCTTGATGGAAAGACAGCATCGGAGATAATTAACTGCTGAGTTAGTAGCCTACTCTGTAACAGGCGGAGAGCAAGCAGCTGCCAAAGGTAGCACTAGTGCGGAGATAAGGGTTAAGTGCGGGTTGCGTACAGATATACTACGTCGTATGAAGAAACAGCAACTAACAAGATCGTTTGTAGGCAGAAAAGATATGTCTAAAGCAGATATAAAGTATCCAAGGGCATCGAATTCCAGAATTTAATAAATCTTCCCCAGTCAATCTACTATTCACTATTCTTCAACTACAATTGCCTACGCTACCTTTCAATATCAAGCCTCACTTGATAAAATCACTAAGCATGTCTCGCTACGCAGAAGCCCACATCAGCCCTCAGGGTCCCGGGGATGCCCGGCCAACCGCGCTGCAGATTGTTAAGGATGAAGGGTTGGAGGGCAAGCTGGAGGATAAGGTCATTGTCATCACTGGCACTTCGTCAGGTATTGGCATTGAGACAGCCCGAGCTCTTGCGGAAACCGGAGCCAGACTCTTCCTAACTGCCCGTAACCTTACCAAAGCTAAGACTGCCTTAGCTGGTTTCTTCAACCCAGACCGTATGGAGCTTGTCGAGATGGACCAGGAGTCTCTGGAGAGTGTCCGTCATGCTGCTAAACAGATTCTATCTCAGATGGATAAGATCAACATCTTGATCAATAACGCTGGAATTATGGCTGTGCAGACTCTTGAGTTCACCAAGGATGGCCACGAGCTGCAATTTGGAGTCAACCACTTATCCCACTTCCTTCTCTTTGAGTTGCTTAAGCCGGCATTGCTTGCAGGTTCTACGCCTCAGTTCAACTCTCGAGTCATCAGCCTTTCTTCTGCCTCTCATGGCATGCATGGCCTCAACGAATCGGATAACTATAACTTCCAGAAGGGCGGATATCAGCCCTTTGATGCTTATGGACAATCCAAGACGGCCAATATTTATTTCGCCAATGAACTCGAGCGACGATATGGCTCCCAAGGCCTTCATGGTCTATCCGTACACCCTGGTGAGATCGACAGCGGTCTCTCAAGCTATCTTCCTGCGGAGCTGGTGGCGACCATGAGAACCGATGAGGCACTCATGAAGCGTATCAAGAGCCACGAGCAGGGAGCTGCAACAACTGTCTGGGCGGCGATTGGCAGGCAGTGGGAGGGAAAGGGAGGGAAGTTTTTGAAAGACGTCGCTGAGGCAGAGCCGGCAGATGAGAGTGGCGGCAGATTTTTCAAGGGGTATGCTAAACACGCATTTGACCCAGAGAGTGAGGGTCGTCTTTGGAGCGATTCGCTCAAACTTGTTGGGTTGGCTTGAAAGTAGAGACTGATTAGATAACTGTGATCGACACTCAACCCTTCGCATCAAGTTTCTCGCAAGTGTCAGATGTTACCAATCTCAGGGGCATTTCTATCACTTGCTACTATAGCAATGAACTGACTCTATTACTTTCAAGCTTATCTTAAGTACTTTGCTTCCATACAGGTTGTGCTCTTTCCATCAATTTTGTTTCCAATGAATGCGGAGTCTCCGTGCAAAGCAATCGTCAATCACCCTCCAACCGCAGCCAATATTCGTTTAATATGTCTTTATCCGGTCTCAATCAAACCAATCGCTCCTTGTTGATATTTTCTGTAGCTGAATCATTCAGTCGTAAAACTTACGCGACCCGTGCCAAATTCTTACGCCGGCCAACCTCGACCAAGTCCGTCGTAGTGGAAGGCTGAAAATGATGGACCGCTGGACGAAGTTTCAAAATGAATGCGCCACCGTTTCGGCTGCAGGTTTGAACAATCGGTGGTCTGTAAAAGGATCACAAATCGTGGCTATTACCCAAGCATTGCGATGCCCTTGAAACGAATCTTTGACCATGCAGGCCGTGTGGCTTTGAGCCAAATCACACTGATTCAGTCGGTGAGCCTGGGTAGCGAATTTGACCTCTACGGATTTGATGAGCTATGGGCTGTGATTCTTTATGATGGAGATCTTCGCCGTCGAGATGACACGGTCAATCCTGTTCACAAAGTGGGTGCTATCAGAGCTGAAGGAAACAATTAGGTCAATCTCATCTAATTGAATGCAATCAAGTTCGCCTTTCTATCCTTTCCTGTATGCAATCCCTCCAAGACACCATAGGCACAAACCATTAATGCCAACGGGTTCTAATCTATGCCCCAAATCAAAACCCAAACCCCTAAATGCAATAGCCCACGCCGCCGATTAGAGATCCTGTAAATGCTCGATAAAAGGCATGATTTTTAACAAATGCACAGTGCTAGATTTGGCAATGTGTCTAGAGGGTAATGGTTCTTCCGCCCATCTGGTAGATCATTTCCATCTGATCTTGGAAGATGTAGGCATCGGCAATCTTGCCCCTGCATGGGCCCAGAGTCAAAATGTCCATGTCATGGAAGATGACAGGGCTGCCCTGTGGCAGGTTGCTGATCTACATGTTAGAGGTTGCACCTTGATGAGAGCTGGGATGAGATGGAAAACTTACGTCTTGAGGGAGGAAAAGTCAGCGCCCAAGGTGCCGTTGAAAGTCCAGCGAACGGTGATGGCGTATTCATCCTCGAACCAGCGGGTGACCCCAAAGTCGGCCTGGTCCCAGCCAGTTCGAATCAAGGTCACGTAGTCATTGGCTTGGGTGAGGTTGGCAGCGCCGAGCGGCACGCTCATGTTGCCAAAAAGATGACGATCAGTCTTGAGAACAATGTTGGGCTGCAAGATCGTCTCGGCCATTTCCAAATTGCCTGCAAAGTAGGATTCGTAATCCTTCACCAGGCGCTCCTTGTATTCCCTAGGAAGGGGGCGTGCGGAAGGCACAGCATTCCTCCGAATCCTGTCTAGCCACATGAGGCGCAGCCTGCACAGTAGCGAATAGGAGGGCAAGGGGCGCCCACAGAAGAGTGTTCGTTAATTGCATTGTGGAGAAGGGTAAAGTTGGGTAAAAAGCTTAAAAGGTGTGATATTTGTTTGGTTTTGGTTAGATGGGGGGAAGATGTTGCAGACTGTGCCGTTGGAATACTGGAGGATTTGCGGCACAAGAGGCACAAGAGCGAAGCTATTTTTATGTAAACTTTTTTCTTTATTATAAATTGTTTAATATAATTTATAAAATTAAGGTTTACCGTTAACGTTTGTCTTTAAGGTTTGCCTTTAAGGTTTATTCTTAAGGTTTACCGCGTAAAGCTTAACATTTCCTGAGTCATATTGTCTGACTCTGCCGAACCAGCCAGCGGGCATAAAGTTCATCAGGGTCGAAGCTTATCGGCAACCACGCATCAGTCGGCTTCAGAATGAGGCTCTATGGGACTGAGGTATCAATCTATCCTAACTGTACAAACCACTGATCAGTTCTCGTATTCGAAGATACTGGATATAGTATCTATCGTACAAATTACATCGCGTAATAATTTTTTGTGTATTTGGCTCAGCCTGGAAAAAAAGGCTTGAACCCATTCGACCTTGCGTAATTCACAAAATTTCTTTAATTAAATGTATTTTAAATAAATCCGCTATAATCGACGTTATTTACTTAAATATACCTTATTATTACTTTATACTCCGTATAACTATAGTTTACTATATTACAATGTATAAAATTAACTTACTTTATATTATAACATGTATTAATCGATTATATTTTAATCAAGTATTTAAAGCCGTTGTTTTAATATATATCTTGATATATTTATAATCTTTATTTAAAGATTCTGCTGAAAATGTATTCGACATATAATCGGAAAACTTTAAATTTCTAGCTAAACAGGTTAAGTTCGCTGATAATACCCTTAATAAATAACTTTCCGGACGGGTAATAACATTTTTTTTTTTTTTTAAAAAAAAAAACCGGGAACTACTACTTAAAAAAGTAACTTTTTCGTTAAATTGTACGTTTTGAATGGTAATAACGTTATCAATCAGTAAGCTTTAAATTTCGTAAAGATTTGTAAATTGGTAGCCGACAAAGTAATTAATTTATACTTTAAAATTTAGCTTTTAAAATTTCTGTTCTTTTTCATAGCGGCAGCTATTACAACGTAAGTTATACAGCCGTATATTTGTAAATAAGCTTACTAAAGCTTCCGATCAAACATTATAACGTTATTTCTGTACGCTAGGTAAATATAATGAATTTCGTAAAGGCTTTGTTAAAAAAGTCCGTATTTAGAAATACGATTATACAAATATACTGTAATTTTAAAACTATACATAATTAAAAACGAAAATAACTTAACGCTATTTCGTATCGTAATCGTTTTCTTTTCAATTATACCCCTTAAATATTTTATATTCCCGTTCTGGGCCTGGGTATACGATATTAAAGATTTAAGTTTAATACTAAAAAAAAAAAAAAAAACAGATTAAAACATATTTCGAAAATAATACTTTTTCAAAATTTCGTTATCGCATTCGAATACCTATAAAAAAACCATTTCTTGAATTTTTAAAACTTTTAAAAAGTACCGAATCGTTATGATTAATATATCTTCCTTTCAGTTTTTAAGATAAATGTCCCAAATAAAGCCGAAGTACCTGTTAGTAATAAACATAACGTATTTATATCCTTTAAGGTTTTTTTCGAAATTTGTAAAATCGATAATAATTTTTTATCCTAATTAGTGTAACGAACCTGTCATATATCCACCTGGAGGTATAAACAGTATCCGAAATAGGGTCTTGATTTGCAGGTAACAATAATGCGAAGAATGATTCAGTAGTTTGTTCGTTAAAGAGGTTTGCGGATTTTTCCTTTAATCGAAGAACGGTGCTTTTGGTTAAAGGCTTAGATTGATAGTTAAAAAGCGAAAACTAAGTAGGTGTTATTTATATAAAGGTTTTGATTATTATATATCCCTTTAATATTAAATAAGTGTGCCTGTAATTTTTTAGCTTACCAGATTACTTAAATCTTTTGATTTGGTTAATCTGTTAGATTAAACAGATTACGTAATTACGTGATTTAGTAGGGACCTATTTACTGTAGGAGTTTCCTTTAATACAAACTATTAAGTGGATCGTAACATTATTCTTCTTTTTTTAAAATCTTTATCCTAAAGATAAAAATGTAAATGTTTCCTTATTTTTAATTAAATCCGTTTTTTTTAAACGTTAGCTTATTATGGCGGGTCGTATAGAAAAATAAGTAGGTAAAGTATGTACGAACCAGCGTTAATCCCGCAATAGTCGTTCGGACTTTATTCGTACTTATAATTTTAAGGTTTTGCTTTATTCTAGTTGTTTATTATTTGGAAAGGAATAATGTTATATAATAAAGGGTTTATGAAACTGTTACCATTGCATTCGTCGTTAGCATTATTGTAACGGAAACGTTGTTATTATATTTTCCTTAGAAAATATCGGGTTAAAGCGTAACCGTTTCCAGGAAAAACGTCGTATTGCCGAAAACGAACTTGTAAAGTTATAACGAAAGTTTCAAGAAAAGATATTAAAAAGGATAAATAAGTTGCAGCGGTTGCGTCGTTAAGAAAATATTTTAAAGAAAAAGGTATTTAAAATATTAAAAAAAAGCCATAAACTGGATTAGTTAAAAAAAAAAAGAGAAGATGGAAAAAGAGCAGTAGCGTATAAAGGAAAAGCAGGCGCGGTTTGCTTCGGAAATTAATGCTAATATGAAGGCGTTTGCTTTTTTCGACTGGAACGCCAAGGGTTTAAATTTAAGGGTTGGGCCGTTATCGCCTGCGACTTTGGCTATGTTGGAGTCGGTCGGTTAGGATTTTGGCGGTAAAACGTCTTAATTAGGTTTTTCGTATTTATTAAATACTTAAAGGGTTTCCAAGTATTATCTTTAAGTAGGTAATCTTTTTATTTAATTAGGTATTAGATTTTGTCGTTAACTATTTTTAAATCCAGTATTTTTTCGACTTCGTACTTATCGGTATTTTCCTCGATTTTTAAGTTTGTTTTTAGTAAGGTATTATTAAGTACTGGTTTTTGTAAGGAAACGTAGAAAACAGGATATATTTTTATTATCTTAGGTAGCGATAATCGATAGTTAGTTTTGGAGATAACCTTATTAACCTTAAACGGACCGAATTTCTTAAAATTAAGTTTGTTACTGGGTTTTTTGGTTTTAATTTGTAAAATATTTAAAGTTGCGTTTTGTTTTTGGCGTAGTAGGTAAACCTTGTTTTTTTTCGATAGAATTAATCCTTTAATTTTTTTCTTGTTATAATATTAAGTTATCCGCTGTTAAAGAAATTGTAGTTTTGTTTTAAGGTAAGCTTGGATGGTTTTGATTTTAAATGTTATTGTTTTTACTTTGGGGGTTATTAAGGTAATTTTCGGGGCTTTATTAAATGGTTGCTTTGGTTGCTGAGTTTCTGCGTTTCGTATATAGACGGTTATATAAGGAGAAATATTTATATTTTCGTTAATAGATATATTGTAAGCTATTTATGCTAATGGGAATAGTTTTACCTAGTTATCCTGCTAGTAGTTAATATAATTTTTTAAGTATTATTTTAAGGTTTAGTTTAATCGTTTTATTTGTTTATCGGTTTAAAGGTAGTACGCCGTAGAAAATTTAAGTTTGGCGTTAATTTGTTTGAAGAAGTTAATACCAAATTTGGAAATAAATAGCTTGTTTTTGTTTAAAACGATCCTTTTTGGGATTTTATGTTTATCGAAATAGTGTTTTATAAATACGTAAGTTAATTGTTTTGCTGTTATGTTTCTTTTAAAGGGTAGAAAGTATTTATATTTAATAAGTCTGTCGATAATTACTTATATTCCGTCGTACTGGATTTCTGTAACGGGGTTTTTGAATAGGGGTAAGCCGATGATAAAGTTTTAAGTTATAATGTTCTACGTTTTGTTTGGAATTTCGGTAGGTTGTAATAATCCGTATGGTTTGTAACGAACTGCTTTAGCCTTGTTGCAAACGTTACAGTTTTTAACCATTTGTTCGACGGTTTTTCTGAGTTTTGGGAAGTTGTACTTTTCCTGGAATCGTTTAATCGTTTTAAAAATCCCTTAATGTTTATGTAGTAGATTTTCGTAAAATTTTTTAATAAATGATTTTTGTTGTTCCCGGGAGATATAAATCTTTTTATGGTATAATAATTAATCCTTAGATTATCCTTTTAATTGTTTAACTTTTTTTTGTTTATCGGAATTATAGGAATTTTTAAATTAAGCTAAAAGTTCGGGGGTAAGTTTTTTTAATATTTTATATAATTATAAGGTGTTTTTTTTTATAGGTTATAACATTTGCATGCGTCGTTTGGAGACCTTAATATTGTAATTTCCTTTTCGGTTTAAGATATCCGTTTGGATGTTTTCTTTGCCCTTAATATAGTAAATCTTAAAATTGAACTTGGATAGGAAAATTATTTAATTTTTATGTCGTTTGTTAAGATTTTAAGTTGTTATAAAGTGAAAAAGATTTTTATGGTCGGAATAAATGTTAAAAGGGTTTTTGGTTTTATTAAGGTAAGGCTTCCATTTTTTGAATGCTATAATGATTACCAACAATTCTTTATCGTAGATAGGGTATTGCAATTTTGCATTTTTTAGGGCTTTGGAGTAGTAAGCTATTGGATGTTATTTTCCGTTATCTTTTTATTGTTTTAGGACTGCTTTTAAAGTTTTATTTGATGCGTCCGTTTTTAATCGTTTCTTTTTATTGTGGTTGGGTAATTTTATGACGGGGGTACTGGTAATCTGGTTTTTAAATGTTTATATTACTTTTTTGGTTTCTTTTAAGAATTCGAATTCTTTTTCAGTATATTTCTTAGTAGTAAGTTTTGTTAATGGTTTGGCGATTTTTCCGAAATCTTTGATTAAACTGCGTATGTAGTCTGTAAATCCCAAAAATTGACAGACGTCGGTAACGGTTGTTTTATCGGAAATCGGCCAATTTTTAACTGCCTTTATTTTAAAGTCCTGGATTTGAATTTGTTCTAGGGTAATGGTATAACTTAGAAAGTTTAGCTTTTGGGTATGCTATACGCTTTTTTCGGCATTAATTAACAGGTTTGCTATTTCGAATGTTTCTAATATTTAGGCGATATATTTCTTATATTCCTTTAAGGTTTCGGAATAAATAAAAATGTCGTCCAAGTAAATAAATACGAATTTATCGAAAAACTTTCGTAAGATGGTTATTAATATATGCTGGAAATTAGCTGGGGTATTACCTTATATTCGTAGAGTCCATAAATTGTTTTAAAGTCGGTTTTTTATTTTTTACCTTTGGCTATTTTAACCAAATAGTAGTTATCCGGTAGGTTTAGTGCTATAAATTATTTGGTTTTGTTAATATTTTCCTTTATGGTATTTATAAAGGTAAAAGGGTATTCATTTTTGATAGTAATATCGTTTAACTGTCGGTAATCGTGGACTTTTCGGTATATGGAGTTTTTGTTTTTATCGATTTAGATTTTCCTATTTTTTATCTTTGGTATTATTATGATAAGGTATCCTGCAGGAGATTTAAATTCCTAAATATATCCGCGTTCGAGGTTTCGTTATAAACTTTTTTATAAAGCTTTGGCCTTTTCTGGATTTATATAGTGAATTTGGTAAAGTTTTAAATAATGTCCTTTTTTGATAGGAATTTTGTAATTTTATTAATTATGGTTGAGTAATTCTTTTCGTATTCGTTTTTTAAACAGTTTTTTGAATTTTCGGTATTTAGGGAGTACTTTAATAATCGGGTTTATTATTTTAGCTTTTCGGATTAGATAGTAGGTTTTCCGGAGCTTTTCTTTCGAAGAAACTTTAGGTTGGTTTTAAGAAAGTTTCTGAACCTTTTAATTAATGTAAGTGTTGCTGGAACGGAGCTACGGTATTTTAAGGATAATGTCGTATCTTAAAATGTCGGTTATATCCAGCCTAATTTTTTTAAATGTCCCTAGATTTGCATTAAAAGTTTTTTTGTTTTTTTAAGAATTCGTCCATTTTTATATTTGGATAAGCTTTTATTAACTGTAAATAGTTTGTATAATTTTAGTTTGTATTTTTAAGGGATTTAATGTTTTTTTGCGATAGATGGTAAAATGAAGTTTTTTTCTGCTTTTAAGTTTATTATGGCTTTGAATATTTTGTTTTTGTACCGAAGAGGAATTTCAATCTGACTGCGTTGTCCAGTTTTTGCCTTATATAAGGTTTTGTAGGTTAGGGCTTTTCGATACCTTAATTTTGAAGGCCTGCATAGTTTTTTAATTTGTTGGTTTTATTAGCTAAAAGGCGTTTTTATTTTCGGACCTTTTTGATTGTATGTTTGGGGCATTTATTATTTATGCAAGTGAACCACTTTCTTTTGCCGATTTGGCAAATTAATTTTGAAACCTTTACTTCCGAAGTTTAAAGGGGTTTTGGTTTCGGGGGTAAAACCTTCGAAGGGTTAGTTCCTATATCCAAGATTTCGTGCATTATGCATAATGTAGGGGCGTAGTACAGATATCTTTAAGCAATAGCTTTTCGGCTTTGGGCTGATTCGGGGTAAAGGTAGTAACATTAGGGATATTTCGGCCATCGGGAAGTTTTAATGCATCTGTATTCGTAATCGGGTTTAGTAGGTATTTTTTTATTTTATCCGGGTTAATAATTATTATCCTTTTTGGCGCGGAAGTAAGTTAGATAGTTATTATCGTGATATACGGAAAAATGGAGCAGGTTATAATTATGGGTTAATTTTTTATCTTTAGGAGCTTTATTGGGCTTTAGGGATGTCGGGTCGTATATTACTATGTTAAGGCGTAACTGGTTATATTTATTATGCATTTTACACTGCTGCTTATTTTAATGATAAATATATCCTAGCTTTATGGCTATTTTGGAAGTTTTTTGTCCTGGATAATATTTGTAAGCTTTTATCGTTCGATTTTGATAAGTTTGGTAACGTTCGTACTTTAGGTCGTTATTTTGTTCGAAATATATAGTTGCAATGGTAAATTCTTGCTGGGAGGAAATGGAACTAATTTTTTTATTTTTTTTTATTTTCGCTATTTGATTTTTGTTTGGTTATCCTAACTTTTTTCTAGGATTAAGGAATCCCTTTTTTTTTGGAGTCCCTTTTTGCTGGAAAGCGATATTCGTTTTTGTAGTAACCTTTTTTGCTATAGTTGAAATATTTAATATTCGACTTGTTTTTTTTTTTGGCTTTTTTAAAGCAGTACTTGTTTCTTTTTAGGGTTTGCTTTTAATTCTGTCCCTTTGGAACTTACTGCTTAAACTCAAGTTATCTTTCTTTTTGTCGGATCTTTTTTTTTTTAAGTATTTTTTAAAGATACGTCGATTGGCGATAATGGTCTTATTAATGTAATCCTGAAAAGGGCCAGTTTTAGGTACTTTATATATCTTATCCTTAATTTGCGATTTTAGGCCGTTATAAAAGGGATAAAATAATGCGCTTTTTGGAAGGTTAAAAATTAAAGTAAGGCAATTAAATTTAGTTACATATTCGGCTGCTGACTTAATTTGTTAAAGGAAATGCAGTTATTCGACCGCGTAATACTTTCTGTCGAAGTTTCCAAATAAAGCTTGCATTTTTTTCCTTAAAATGTTCGTAGTTGCCGAAAATATAATTAGTTAAATCGGAGGATTGGTTAAGGTAGTTTATAAGGTAGTCGTTTATAATAAGTTTAAATTATAAAAAAACCTTTTCCGTGAACAGCTAAAAAATGGCTATTACTTTCTGGTAATTTTCCGTTAGGGAATTCTCGTAGAACTTGAAATAAAGTTTGGCCTGAACCAGGAATCCTTTTACGTTTATGGTTTTATTATAAGGCTTTAGGGAAGTTAGTTTATAACCTTTAACTTTCGGTATTTTATGGTAACTAGGAAAAGGAACTATACCTTCGCAAATTTTGTTTATACTAAATAAAGGCAAAATTAAAAACTTTTGTTATCGGATAAGTTTAGCATTTTCATTTTTTAAGGTTTTAATTTTTTTTGCAAAAATGTTTAACTTTTCGTTAATTATGGGTTTTTTTTTCTTTACCCTTTTGTTCTTTGGTAAGCTGTTTTTTTTCCTTTTTTTTTGCACCAGATTTATGGACTTTTATGGTATTTTTTGCCGGGGCGGGTTGTTATAAAGGTTAAAAAGAAGGTTTTCCTTATGATCGGGTGGAAAAAGGTGTTATATTGTCGATTAGGGAAAAGATTTCTTTAATAGATGGTAGATTATTTAATTTGGTTATTAATTTTTTATTTAATTAGTAACGGTAATCGAATATGCTGTCTGTTTTTTAAATGTCATCCTATAATATCGTTTTTATTACGTTTAAGAAAACTTATACCTAATTAGGTCTTAAATTCTTCGTCGGCTATTAATTAAAAAGTTATCAAAATATAACGAACCTATTATATATCTACCTGGAGATATAAACAGTATCCGAAATAAAGTCTTAATTTGCAGGTAATAATAGTACGAAGAATAATTTAATAGTTTGTTCGTTAAAAAGGTTTGCAAATTTTTCCTTTAATCGGAGAACGGTGTTTTTGGTTAAAGGCTTAGATTGATAATTAAAAAGCGAAAATTAAGTAGGTACTATTTATATAAAGATTCTAATTATTATATATCCCTTTGATATTGAATAAGTGTACCTGTAATCTTTTGGCTTTACCAAATTACCTAGATTCTTTGATCTAATTAATTTGTTAGATTAGATAGATTACGTAATTACGTAATCTGGCAGGGACCCACCTACTGTGGGAGTCTCCTCTAATACGAACTACCAGGTGGATCGTAACAATTAAGAAGCTTCCTTTTACGGTTTGCAGCATATTAACCTTTTAGCTTTCACTTTATTCTATGCTTAACATTCGATTATTATAAAACCTTTTATATAACGACTATAGGCTTAACCAACTATTAAACCTAGTCGTACGGTTTATGTTAGCAGTGGTATCGTGGAAATCTGAGCAATAAAGCGATAGTTACGTCTGGTAATAGTAAATATAAATCTGGGTAACTAATTGTTATGACCAAACAAGCTTGGCCTATTAGCAAACAGTCGGAGGTTATGTGGATTACCTCCGATGCAAGACCTTAGGTTACGTAACGTAAATCCGAATAGATCCGCGGATCCAAACGGATTAATGTAGTATGGATCCGAATGAATTTTCGGATTTATAGGGATTATAGCAAATGGATCCAAATGGATTTTCGGATCCATAAAAATTACAGCAAATAAATCCGAATAGATTTTCGGATCCAAAAAGATCCCGTTAAAATATATACGCTTATTATTTTCTATAATTTAAATAATACCAGCTTGCAATTATAACTTAGTTACTTAAATTTATATTTGTTATTACTAAACGTAATTATCTCTTTATTACTTAGATTTTTACGATATTACTGCTAACATAAACCGTACGATTAAGTTTAATAGTTGGTTAAGTTTATAGCCGTTATACGTTATAAACTTTTGTTCAGTAGTACCGTCAAACTTTGAACAATATTTAACATTGTCAAAATGTCGGCCAACGCCGAAGCCACCGTTTTTACCTTAACTTAATAGCTACAAAAACGCGTCCAGTCATTTAAAGCCCATGTTTAATAATTTAGTATTCAAGCCGCCGCCTTAATCGATTCGGTATTAACAGCTGTTATTCCAAAACTTAAAGTTAAAAAACCCGAACCTTACGATAATACAAAAAACATTTAAAGCTTTTTAACCCAAGCTAAAATATATTTACAATTAGAAAGGTGTAAGATAAGGAGTAGCTGTGTGCTGAGTGAGGTGATCGCCAACCAGTCGCAGAGTGAATTCCAAGAAGTGAGTGTATTAGGTTACTTCCATCTGGCGTTCTCTAGTGCTGCCAGATGGGTTATTTGTACTAGTATGTGGGTCGGTGGCTGGTTAGTTACTAGCCGCAGGCCCATCGGGGCTGTGTTCTCACAAAAAGATCGAAGATAACGCCGACAGAATCTTTATTATAATAGGATTCCTAAAAAGAAACGTTTTAAACTAATTTAAGCTTACGTTACGAAATTACCTGGAAAATACGGAAAACAACTAAAAAACGGTTACCAAAAGTTTTTTCGAAAGCTACGTTAATTTCGAACAAAAGCTTAAAGATAATTTCGACAACCCGGATGTAAAACGAAAGGCTATATAAAACCTTTTACAACTTAAACAAAAAGGACCAACTTCTAAGTACGCCGTCGAGTTCAGGAACCTTATATCCAAGGCAAGATGGGTCGATGATAAGGACGATACCCTGATCGACGTCTTTTACAAAAGGCTGAAAAATAATGTTAAAAACGAAATTATCAAAATTAAACAACCTAACGCACTCGATAAATACATCGCCGAAGCTGTAAAAATCGACAATCGACAGTTTGAACAACGATAAAAACGACGTAAATAATTCGCCTTACTGTTTAATTCCAAAAAGCTAATTAAAATCGAAAACGTTTTACGTTTTTTACCTTTTATGGAACTTAATTAAGGCCTATAAAATTAAGGGCTATCTAGTCGAAAAATAAGAAGTCCGTTACCTGCTATAACTACGGTAAACCCGGACATATTGTACGAAAATACAAAAGCCCGAAAAAGGTATATTAGGTTTTAATTCCTAAAATTTAATATAAAAAAAACCTGGCGACCGAAAAACGATTAATTTAACCCGCGCCAAAAATAACGACAACCCTTTACTAAAAGTACGATAGGGAATAAAAAAAGTAAAAAAGTTAGCCCAAACAAAAGCCAAAAAGATTAAAAAAACTAAAATTACTAGATTTACTGTTACCCAGTAGCTATAAAAGCACGAAAAATAAAATAAAAACTAAGCGACGACAAGCCATTTACCCGCGTACAGCAAAAACGACAACAAAAAAATAACTAATTAATGCTTAACGCTTAGTTAAAGGAGTACCGAAGATAAGACGAAAATCTGTACCCAGGAAAACCTGATCGGCATAAAAAGCTCCATGCGGTTACCTGTCGACGACCGCAATGCAAGGTATACAAGGACGAAAAAAAATATATCGCATAACGAATTATACGTATACAACGATAAGGCTTCGATTTTAAGAATCGAACTAGAAGTAATCCTAAAGATTAAAGATAGTATTGCTATATACGAAAAGCCGTAACGATAGAAAAGATCGACAAGCTGGCAGCTATTAGGAGCTAGCTAAAAGGAAAGCATTGCCCTATATATAAACTCTAATGCTATTGCGAATAATATAATTACTAAATGCAGGAAAAACTAATTTAAAAAATAGTAAAAAAGCTTTACTAAAAAATGATTACCGATTTATAAATTTAGCTAGCCTTTATAGAAAACCCAGAAAAGCGATCAGTTATATAAAAGAAAATTCGCTCCTTTTCGAGCTGGAAAACCCTAAAGCTAAAATACATTACCAGAAAAACGTTCCAGAATTAAGTGGAATATTTGACAGTAATGTTACGCCGACAAGAGCAGCAGTTAAAATAAATCCAAAATAAGAACAAAAAACTTAAAAAGAGAATTTAGCAATTTGAAAACAGCCTAAAAGATTTAAGCTACTTGTAATGAGGCTTTAGGTTAGTAGAAGAAATAAAGGTAAATAATAATATTTTAGGAAGGCTTTAAATACGATACGAATAATACGAAAAAAACTTATTACGGTATAAGTACGAATTAAAAACAAGCGATATATTATATTTATAAACTACGACGTAATAAAAAGTAATTATATTGCCCTAAAAGTAGTTAACGAGTTACAGCTACCATGAAAAGATAAGAAATACTTTTATAAAGTCGAGAACGCCGAAGGTTAAACATTTAATTATGACGATAAATAAGTTCGATATAAAATTAATTACCTTAAAACTTTTATCGAAGGAAAAAGATAAATTATTAGTTTCGACGTTATCGCCATTAAGGATTTCGATTTAATCTTAAGTTTGCCATAGTTAAAATAATATAACCCCGTTATTAACTAGAAAATTCGCAAAATGGATTACGATTTATTTTTTAACGATAAGCCAGACGACGAAAAATCTTAATATTCGATGGATAAAGTAAATAAATGCAGGTATAAGAAAACGGCAAAAACCTTATTACCAAAAGCAATATGGCATATTTAAGAAAAAAGGCATAACCGAAAAATACGACATATTATTGCCAACCTTAAAGTTAAATTTAGGCAGATAAATAACGATTTAAAACGACCGCCCGAAAAGCTACCAAAATAAATAATTAAAGTATTTCTATAATACCATAAGTACGACAAGTTATTTGGCAAAGAACTTAATATTAAATTGTTAAAACATAACGAATAAAATTACGAAATAATTCTTAAAAATAGCAAAAATATCGCCTTTTATCTAATATATAACCTGAACCATGTAGAATTATACGTATTACGCGATTATTTTAAAAACAAGCTTCGAAAAGGATGGATTCGACGTTTCAAATTACTAGCTAAATACTTTATGTTTTTTGTACCGAAAAAAAGGAGAAAGTTTCGACTAATAGTGGATTATCGATAACTTAACGATATTACTATTAAAGACAAAACGCCGTTATTTTTAATTATTAAAATAAAAAATCGTTTATACGGAGTAAAATAGTTTATAGTTATCAATTTTCGAAATAGTTACAACATAATTCGGATTAAAAAAGGATACGAATAGAAAATAGTTTTTAAGACGAAATATGGCTTATACGAATATCTAATTACCTTTATGGGATTAACTAACGTACTAGCAACCTTTTAACGAATAATAAACTATGTGCTAAAAAAATACCTGGATATTTTTGTTTTTTGCTACCTCGACGACATTCTTATTTACTTAGAAATGAAAGAAAAATACGAAAAACATATTTATTAAGTTTTACAAACGTTATAAAACGCCAAACTTTTGGTTAATATTAAAAGAAGCTATTTTTACCAGCAAAAAATTAAATTTCTAGCATATATTATTACGCTAGGATAAATTCGCATAAATTTTAAAAAGTTATTAGCAGTTAAAGGTTAAGCATAACTTATTAATGTTAAGAAAATATAAGTATTTCTTAAATTCGCCAATTATTACAGACGATTTATACGTAGTTTTAGCAAAATAGTTATATCATTAACGGAACTTACCAAAAAAGATAAACCATTTAAATAAATTCCAAAAAAAGAAACAATTTTCTAGCAAATTAAAAACGTTTTTACTAATAAACCAATATTAATCATATACGACCTAAAGCAATTAGTTAAGCTAAAAATTGATATTTCGGATTATGCTTTAAAAGTTATAGTTAAATATCGAAACGATTAAGAAAAATTTTACCCGATCGCATTTTATTTTTATAAGTTACACGGAACTAAATTAAATTACCTTATTTACGATAAGGAATTTTTAGCTATCGTTAACGCCTTTAAAAAATTAAGACATTACCTTAAAAATAACATATATTAAATTAATGTATATACGGATCATAAAAACATTACATATTTTTTTACGATACGAAAACTTATCGAAAGATAATTACATTATATAAAAAACCTTTCTAAATTCGATTACGTTATTATTTATCGAAAAAGATTAGAAAATAACAAAGCAAACGTATTTAGCAAACGACTTAACCTAAAAAAACCTAAGGTTAAAATATAACAGATAATTTTCGATATTACATCCGAAAGATACTTAAAATAACGACAAATTACTACGATACGAACGATACTAACTGATATATATTAATATATTTAACAGTATAATGCTAATTAATTAACAAAGTATTAAATAAATAAAATATAAATACCCGAAAACCTATAAAAAATTTAATACGGGATATATACGAATACCCTATATATAAACACCTAAGGATTTAGAAAATCCTAAAACGTTTATAACGAATATATTACTTTCTTAAGATGAAAATTATAATATAAAGGGTTATACGTTAATGTAATATTTGCGCCAAAATAAAAGTACGACGATATAAGCCTTACGGAGAATTATAACTTTTACTAATCGTTAAACAACTATAAAATTCGATTACATTTAATTTTATTACCAAGTTTCCTTTATCAAAAGATTTAATTACAGGAATATATTACGATAGCATTTTCGTAATCGTTAATCGATTTACGACATTTTTTTATTTCTTATCTTATAATAAAAATATCGATGCAAAATAATTAATATATATTTTCTTTAAATATATTTTAGGTACTTACGGACTTTTAACGAAAATTGTTTTGAATAAAGGTATTACCCCTATTTCGAAATTTTGACAAGGTTTAATGGCTTAACTTGGATTAAATTACAAATTATTTTATGTATTTAGATTCCAAACAAACGAATAAACGGAAAGAACCAACTAAACGTTAAAAACGTATTTATAATGTTATATTAATTACGAACAGAATCACTGGGTCGAAAAGTTATTAATTATACAGTTAACTTACAACATTAATTATTACAAAAGTATTAAAATAATGTTAATAACTGCCAATTTTAAATTTACATAAAAATAAACCAGTTAACGTTAAAGCAATCCTTCCTTTAAAACAGCTAAAACAGTTATATACAAAAATAAAATTAAAGCTTAAATTCGTACGCGATTAAATAAGCAAATGATACAACTAAAAAAGATTAAAGGGATTAACATTTTCGGAGAGGAAAATGCTTTACTTAGTTACCAAAAATATCTAAACCAAAAGGTTAAACAAAAAACTCGATTTAAATATATCGGCTTATATAAAATCGTTAAAAAAAATCTTAGAAAACAACTATAAATTGGAGCTACCGTCGAAAGTTAAGTTCTATTTAATCTTTCATATTTCTTTATTAAAGTTAGCAGTAAATATAATTAATATTAATACGGAACAGGACGAAAAAATTATAAAAGATATACCAGTTTACGAAGCAGAAAAAATATTGGATGTACGCAAAAAAAAAAAAAAGGATTTACTTAGTATTTAATCAAGTAAAAAAATTACCTACATTCCGAAAATACCTGGAAACCCGCGAAAAACTTTACGAACGCCTAACGCCTTTTGAAGAACTTTTACTAGTAACGCCGAAAACGCTAAGGTTAAAGGTACTCCAGTTCGTGTCACCTAATAACGGCCAATTAATATTTTCAACCCTAAGCTATTTCGAAAAGTTTGTAATTCGCATAACTTATGCGGCCCGTAAAGCCGTTTCGCGTTCCAACTTTTCCTGCTTCTTTAATTCGTTTAAAGACTGAAACTTACGATTTATCATTTTAACACCTTTGGATTAAAGGAATTTTTATTAATGCCGTAATCGCTGGAAACGGACAATCGCTTTATTTATTTCTTTTTGCGATTAAAGCAACCGCTTTTCGGCCAAAATTTCGTTACGTTTTAAACGTTCCGTTTTTTTAGTAATATTGCGTAAGGAATTAAAAAAGATGCCCGACCTATTGCAACTTTTTTTCTTCAGAACGTAATTCTTATAACAAATTACGTTTTCCATCATAACACATTTTTTCTTATGTTTAAAATATATAAAATAAGATATAACTTCGGAACCTTAATTTCGAATGTAAGCAGTTAAGTTTTCGCATTTTTTTCTTTTAAAATAAAACGCTTACGAAATATTTGCTTTTCGATACGGTTAGGCATAACGACGAAAAACAAGCAGAAAACAATAATATAAAAAAAGGAAAGTTACTTACTAAACAAATTCGATAAACAAATTAATTTTTAAAGGCAAAAATCGTAAAAAAAGAAAAATCGTATTATAACCAAATAAGCTTAGCCTATTAGCAAACAGTCGAAGATTATATAAATTACCTCCGATACAAAACCTTAAGTTACGTAACGTAGATCCGAATAGATTTACGGATCCAAACGGATCAGTATAGTATAAATCCGAATGGATTTTCGGATCTATAAGGATTATAGCAAATGGATCCAAATAAATTCTTGGATCTATAAGAATTATTGCAAATAAATCCGAATAAATTTTCGGATCCAAAGGGAACCCGTTTAAAATATATACGCTCATTATTTCCCATAGTTTAAATAGTACCAACTTACAATTACAACTTGGTTACCTAGATTTATATCTGCTATTACTAAACGTAATTATCGCTTTATTACTTAGATTTTTACGATACCACTACCAACATAAACCGTACGACTAGGTTTAATAGTTGGTTAAGCCCATAGCTGTCACAATATATGTATATATACGTATATATATTTAAAGAAGAAAAAGAAGAAGAAGTAAAAATTGTAAATAAGCTGCTTTTTTGCACAATTACAACTCAGGCCTCGCTGGCTTGTTACTGGAATTTGGGATTTGACTGGTTAAATTTTAGCGTTGTGGAGCGGTACTTGGGTAACCTCGAAGAAAATAGAGATCGAGCCAGGAAGGCCTGAGCTAGCCAAGGTAATTCGCAGTACGGATTACAAAGTTAAAGTTAAAGTTGTTGAAGAAATTATTAATAATAAGATTATACTTAAAAAACAAGCGCGTAAGCTTCGTTTGCTGCTATTATGGCTGCTATTGTGTTGTTGTGGAAGCGCTACAAGCGTTATGAAAGGACGCATACAAAAAAGGGGGTGTGATTCAGAAGTTAAGTGGGGCTAGGACATTCTGATTCGAAACGACAGTAACTTAATCTGCTGCCGTCAGCTAACCATTTAGAGTTTTAACGGCGTGCTAGCGGCGTACTGGACATTGCATAACATCATCTGTCACGACCACATAAGTCAGCCATATCAAGACGTTCGACGAACTCTAAATTTCGAAGTGGCGGAAATATATCGTTCGTGGCCGCCGAAGTCTGGCGAACAGGCTCTAACATGGTTGTCGTTCCATCAACAAGCTCGCGGAGAGAGCCCTCCCGGGCTCATCGAGCACTGTATGCACCCGACAGCGCGCCATCGAAACTCTATGGGTTCCTGTCGATCGAGCAGTCAGTGACCGGCTAGTGACGAAATGTCAACGTATTCAAGCCGAAATAGACGCACTCTGGCCCTAATGTATATGTCAGCTCATTATCAAGACATGTGATCAATTGACCGTAGGAAGGTATATAACCACGCGCCCAGCTGCGCTCTGGTTGTCTTGAAAAGCCAATATTGTCGAAGTCAGGTCAACCCTAGCAGTCATTCCAAACCATCACCATATACTTAGTCTTATCGAAAGCTTGGCACGACCACGATCTCCATTACCCTTAACTCGCACTCGACTCTCATCATTACTGCGCCTACAACACCTCCCAAAACGCCAGACACCAGAAGGCCAAGACAACAATGAGAGCCTGTCATCTCGTAACTTTCTGCCTCTCCGTAGCCCCATTCTCTTTAGCAGACCCTGCCTCAGCCGGAATTAAGGTCAACAACGATGCAGCATTCTCCGCCTGGGTATACGTCAGGACAGGCGGTGGTCGCGAGTCCAGGCATAGTGGACTCATACCTACGGGCGAAACTACCTTTTTCTCCTATGACGAGTTAACCAGCCAGGGGTTTAAGGAAGGGGACAATTGCTGGATGGTTGCCGACGTCGCACTGGGCAAGACCGGCCATGAATCTGGAGAGAATTTCGATTTGAGGCGAGGGGCTTTTATTGGATCATATGCTCTTAGGGGCGGGAGTTTGACGCCTTCCTGGGATCGACTCTTCGACTGAAGAATTGCATGGGCAAAAAGCTTGTATAGCTTATCGGCAGAGAGGGGATTCAAAAATGGGGGGTGGACTATCAATTTGCAGGGCAATGGATCTAAGAGAATGTTACTGTCGTTTCGAATCAGAGTGTCGGGGCCCCACTTAGCTTCTGAATCACACACTCCTTTTTTTTTTTTTTTTTGGGCAATACAACTGCGAACTTTGGATATATCGGGCTTCAGAGCCATGTATCTTAACAATGAAACGTCTAGGAAAGTACAGCTATATATAATTATGTAGCCTTCGACGAGAGCTACATTTTGATATCATACATATCTTTATAGCTGCTGTATTCGATAAGAAACAAGTCTTTGAATATGATTCTTCCATTTGAACTATATATATTCTTTAATGACTTAACAAATATGGCAGTTATGAAGATGCATCCGGTATCATTATGTAGCCCTCGACGAAGGTTATATAATGATATATAACCGCACTTTAACAGCCTTTTAGTTGTTAAGTTATATCGGTTTAAAGCCCGAAATATCCATAACTAACTACTTGAAAGATTTCGAAGTTGTTTGTTGTACGTAATAGTAATAAAACACGCCTTACTAAAAAGGGCTTAATGCGAAATTAGCCAAATTCCAACCCCTCGCTAAACCTATTTTGAAAAGGGATTTCCCGCCGTTAGATGTAAAATCTGAACCCGCCTTAAAGCTTTTTCAGTAAGGCGCTTTTTATTGCTATTACGTACAACAAACTTCGAAATCTTTCAAGTAGTTAGTTTTGGATATTTCAGGCTTTAAACCGATATAACTTAACAACTAAAAGGCTGTTAAAGTGCGGTTATATATCATTATGTAACCTTCGTCGAGTGCTATATAATGATACCAGATGCATCTTCATAACTACTATATTGGTTAAGTTATTATAGAATATATATAGTTTAAATAGAAAAATCGTAACTATTCAAAGACTTGTTTCTTATTGATACAGCAGCTATAAAGATATGTATGGTATCAAAATGTAGCCCTCGTTGAGGGCTACATAATTATATATAGCTGTACTTTCCTAGCCTTCTGGTTGTTAAGTACATTGCTTTAAAGCGTATATTCGAAGTTGAACGTTGCGTTGCAAAAAGATGTGTGATTCAGAATGCTAAGTGGGGCCCTGACACTCTGATTCGAAACGACAGTATACGAGCAAATCAAGTTTGTTGGAATTCCGGCAATGGTATCTACAGGGGTTTTATGGCACTTGTCGGGTAGCCTTCCTGTCAGGTATACGGCCAAAGTAAAAGCCAATCTATGCGAGAATTGGTTGCGTCTGCTGACCTGATCGCGTGTGAACTGACCAAATGAAGTTGCATTTTGCGCCCCTGAAAGTCACTGCCGAGTGCCTTCTCGAAGTAGCGGCACCTTGGACAAATGATCACCCGCTGGAGCTTTCTATGCATAACCTGCGCAGGTTACTATGACATCGGAGAACTCGCTGCACGATAGTAGCCTTTTTATCATTAGCTTAAGTCACGTTGACTACAGATGGAAAGGATGACATACCATGTGTTGTTAGCAAGAAAGGCTTCGCGCCATTAAATTGCGGCTCAACAAAGCACTAACAGAGCATGCCAAGAAAGTGAGTTGTAGAGGGGAAGGGTGCATAAAGCCCCGCTTTGGTTCTAGGCCGAATTCACGAGGTCAGGTGGTTTGCTCCTGAAGATATGTCCGATCACACCCTCCTAGCATGCTAGATTGCAGCCAACAACACGACAGCAGAGGCCAGGAACAATGGAGGCCGGTGGATCTTTCGTGATAGCCACACCACTTCCGTTGCAGCACATGTATGATACCCTGCCGCTAATAATACATCCATCGGATGCATCCCAAACTCCTAGGAATTTTAGTGAGCTGCTATCTTGACCGCTCCAGTAATCGTGGTAGGTGCACACAGGCCGAGCCTTGCACATCAGAGCATTGCTCTAGATAAGATTGTCCTGCATCCTATGTAGCAGAATCCGCATCCAAGTGACTCTTACAGCTGGCTGGCAACGGCTTTATTCTTGCTTCAGCACCCTGGGCCATCTCGACAGAAATTGCGCCCTTAACCCTAATTTTGGACCTAGGCGAGCACCTGACCCATTTTAATATAACTTTGAGTTCGGCAGTTCGAGGTTGGTTATCCGAATTACTTCTGGTACGATCGATAACCAGCTGTATTTCCTGGCCGGCCGGACATTAGGATGACGAAGAAGCCGTCGAATACGTGTGAAGGCCAATGAGCGTTGATGTACAAATCCCAATCAATACCGTCCGCGGGCACAGGGTGGAGACGCGAGGATGTGTCAATCAGCTCTTTTGTATTCTGGTCATCGAAAGGGAGCCAGAGTAGGAACATTATAGAAATTATATCCCAAGGGGTAGTGTTACAAATAAAGGTATTTACGGTATCAATCTCGGGGGTTCTGAGTAATTGATGGTAGTAATCGTATAAGTTATCATGAGCGGGCAGCTGAGTACTTATATTTAAGACCGGATATATCTCTTTTATATCGACAAGATCCTTATGGAAAGGTATGTTACCGTCGCCAGGAGAAATACTCCAAAAGGGGCTGGCAATGAAGGCTGATACCGATAGCCGTAGGTGGGATCAGTTGACGAGTGGATGTGTGAGCAGCGAGAAGGTAACCACTTAAGCGATTACGGACCCTTAAGCGACAACTAGCACCATCAGAAGCAGCCATCAGAAGTGAGCTGCACATGCTGTGGAGTCATGTACGGAATCCCAGCAGAACCACCAAGCCAGACGACTGGCTACGAAAGTTTGAGCACATATTCAAACGCTGCCAACATCACAAGGCAGAGGTGAACGACACCTTCAACCCTTTGCCCGATATGTTGGCCGTTATCGCCACTTGACACGAGAATTTCTCCGGCCACTGGAGACGACCATCACGGAGAAGGGACCAGACGCTAAGGACCTTATACACCCGCTTGATCTGCCTAGAGATACCGCGAGGAGTTGAGCATCAAACTGCCTCTTAACAGAAGCAGCAACTTTCTAGGGGGATTCGCAACACTCCAGGGCCAAAGACACCAACGGTTCTAACGATTCTAGCGATCCTAGGAAGTCCAGCGTTTCTAACGGACCCAGCCGCCGTGGCCACTGCCCTTGCGATAGAAGGAATTGGAAATTTCCGACGTGTTACTACGTCCATCCATGGCTGGCTCCAGCCACCTTCAAAGAAGACGAAAAAAGTACGGCGTCGTATCAACCAACTGCAATCGGATATCTCTCTCGTAAGACGGGAATCGGCAAAGCTGTTACAAAACGGAAGGCAAAATGGGAGAAGGAACACTCCCAAAACCAAGGCAAAAGCCAAGAGAAGAATCATCTCTGACAGAAGCTTCAGAAAAGCAAGGTAGATGAGTTGCCACTACACAACCACCTTCCTATGGTTAACAGCACCTTCGCCTTCATCAACACCGAGAAGAGGTCTAATTATCCCTTAAATGAATGCCTTTACCTTGGGCACAGGAGCGACCCTTCACATATGCAACAACAGAGAATGCTTTCAAGGGATTTGGGAACCCGATGACGAGGACGACGTATACGCTGGCACCCAGCACCAACAGGTCCTAGCCCGCGGAAGGCTTTGGATCTTCGTCACCACTCCCAGGGGTCCAGAACGTATCCTTTTGACCAACGGCGTTTGGATCCCTGGCTTCCAGACAAATCTGGTGTCTTACCATCTGTTAGAAGGTCACGAAGTAGATTGGGATATCCGCAAAGGACAGCTCATTCTGAATGACCAAGTGGTATGTCACATCCAGAAACACCACTGCCAGCACCTTGTCGAGTCTTCCAAAGCTGCCGCAGCTTTCCCAGCTGACTCGCGATGACCATTACCTTCCCAGAATGGCGAATCCCTTCTTTGGCACAGAGAAGTTGGACGCGCAGGCAAGGAAGCCTTAGAGCAAGCCGTATTCCCAAAATACCGGCGTAAGAATCGATGGACCACGTACCTTTGAATGTGAGGACTGTGCCAGAGGGAGGGCTCACAGCGTGGATTTTGGCAGACAGGACCTGGATGAAAACCAGGAACGGAACCAGGAACGGAACCAGCTGCAGCCTGCTGCTTCCGGAAAAGGGGTAGTAAGTGATGACATTTCGGGATGACCAGAATCACCAGGAAGCGCGAGTTCTGCAACAAAGAGCAATGGCGTGCAGCTTATAACCCCGAAGCCGAAAGAACCCAACTCCCAGAGCGATTCCCAGAATCCGCCAACCCTCTAGAACCCTCCAGCTACACGACCGGGTGGCGACGACCCTCACGATACCGTTACGGTAGCCATGCCACCAGCCTCGGAGAATTCCGAGCCCAGAGCCATCTTATCTACCCCAGGCATCCCGCCAACAACATCGCCACGGCTAGAGACTGGACGTATCCGACATCACTGAAGACGGGCGTACGCGTCCCACTCGGTCTGTTGCCAATTGCGCAGCCATTGCAGCCGCCTTTGACGCAGGCCAGAGACCAAGATTACACTGACGAGACCTTCCACCCGAACCCGAGAACCACCATCAGCTGAAGAGTTACCCATTTGGCAGAGAATTCGGCGACGCAGAGGGACAAGCCATCAAAGACCTGTTTGACCAGGGTATATTCCGCCGTGCCTGCGCTCCCTTCTTCGCGAGAAGGATTTGAAGATACTTTCTCTCGTTTGGATATATAAATACAAGCCCGACAAACTTGGCTAACTTTTTGTAAAGTTCAAGCCCGGCTGTGTGCAAGGAGCAGTTCGGTTAACTTCAGCAGCTTATTACTATGGCTCGTAGCACCCCTACCAATCAGCAAGACAGAAATTGAACCGCTAATACCAATATCTCGACTATTTTAAGATTCGATCTAACTGGTTGACGACAGCTACAGTATAGCATACTCTGAAGTATCATCCGACACAATATTGTGACCACAACAGATCTGTTGCGTTTTTAATCCATAACTGCTTCACTTAACATACGGGGAAAATGCGAGTATAACAACGATACTTATTCGTTAATTTGCGGATTCCATTTCCGCAACCCATAGCGCAATACTGTGCGGTCCCCGTCCAGTCGGGTAGGCGTCATATGTCGGAATGCCTCACGACCGGGGCCCCTGCTAACTTCCGCATTTTCTCCAATCCTGTCCGTCATCCCAGACACGTCACGCGGCCCTCGAGCCCCCAGTCTGGCTCCCGGTGCCGGACCCCGTATTGTGTTCGCCCCTGTCGCGGCCGAACTTGGACGTCTCAGCCGCCTTCTCGGGTCGACCCAGCATCATGAAGAAGAAAGCGCCGAGGCCGAGGCCGAGGGCGCCGATCATCAGCATCGAATTGCTAATGAACGCAGGTCAGTGTTCGTTCCAAATTTTGCACGCATCAAAATCCCGATACCGCGATATTCAAAGTATCCAGCAAACCCCAGGCGGGGTCATTGCTCAAGACGGGGAAGAATGGCAATCTAGGAGAAGCGTGGATGGCTCATGTTCAACGATGGTACGATCTTTTTGATCATAGGAATGGCCGCACGCGGTCAATAGGGGCTCCGGAGAGGATACCACTGAAAAACAGCATATACCGAAAAAAAAAAAAAAAAAAAGGAAGAAGAAGAAGACGAAGACCTGGCCAGTAACACTTACTCCTTCTTCACATTTCCCCCCTGCGCCGGCCGTTCCTGGCTCCTCGGCGGCTCGTCGCTAGCGAAGCGGCGGGCGAACGCGGGATTAGGGAGGTGGAGCCCGACGGCGGCGGGGGCGCGGGTAGGAGCGGTAGCGGGCCGGAGGAGACCGGAGGATCGAGCGATGGCGGTGCGCGCGAACGTCATTTTTGCCTTTTCTGGCTTCAGGTGTGTTCTCCGCGTGATTGAGATGTATTTGACGTGAGACGTGTCTGTACGA
The DNA here is from genome assembly GCA_004155945.1 of Monosporascus sp. mg162. Classification (NCBI taxonomy): domain Eukaryota; kingdom Fungi; phylum Ascomycota; class Sordariomycetes; order Xylariales; genus Monosporascus; species Monosporascus sp. mg162. The sequence goes on from QJNY01000083.1 coordinate 108,452, forward strand.
TGATGATTTACGTAGAGAAGTGCTTGTCAATTGACGTCGGACGCCGATTGTTGGCGGCTGATGGGTTGAGCTGGCTGGCGATACCCTATTCCGAGTCGGAGTTATGGTGTTCTATTCACTTCAGCAGAGAAGATACGGAGGATAATGAGAGAAGGAGCCTAGGCCGACAGACAAATAAGTAGGTTTATGAATTTCATTTGCTGCTTTGGGCCTCTGGGTAAAGAGAGGAGTAAATGACGATACAATTGTCCGTTTTAGTATTTGCTTTGGACTGGAGGTCGAATAATGGCGTAAGTATGACGCCATGCGGCCCCCTTCCTACAGTCCACGGCGGGTACCTGATTAGCCTTTCCCGTAAAGGGGGTTGAGGCAACGAATGGTCTAAGTAATCAAGTATACGATCTCCACTTAACTGCTCTCTCCGAGAACCCATCGAATACTGGGAATACCAATTATGCCTGTTAATGATCTTTTGCGTACGTAGGAATCCGCAGTGGCGCAAGCCTCGCATATGAGCCGCATTGATGGTAAGCTACCTCGGGCTACCAACGCTATGTTAACGCAAACATGGTTCTTTCACAACACATCAGCTAATATCCATCTCGTCCCTCCACCAAACCAGCACACGGAACTCATAAGACGGGCCTCTACCAGAATATAAAATATCTTAAAACAGGCGCTTTGGACATGAGCTAACTAGCTTGGTATTCGCCTAGCTATGTAAGTATGTAACCGCGGTGGATGGTCTAATCTCACCGTCCACCGGCATCGATCCATCGATCCATCCGTCCGTCCAGTCCAGCAGGTATGAACATCCCCAAGGGCAAACAATGGTATCGAGCCAAGCGCTATGTAGCAGGTAAAGACAAACCCGGTCCGTGGAACGCCGGAACGCCCTCTTTTCGCCTTTCGCTCTGTGGATTACAAGGAAACTCAACCGCCCCCGTGGGCATACTCTGACACCCGTGCACATGTCCCGTCACGGACCATCTACTGTACGCAACGTTATCCTACAAGCCAGCAAAGGGCGGGCTGCCGGGATGAAGTACATAGGAGCCACCGCTGTTGGTCGATTGCAAGTACGCGGCTTCGCGTTGCGCCTTCTCGCGGTTCAGCTGCTCCTTGTCGGCTTTGGTCATGCGCGGCTTTCTGACCACGCCGCCGCGGGAACCCGGACCTCCTCCACGGCCTCGGCCCGTGCCGTTCGCCGCGCCGCGGCCGCCACCGCGACCACCGCGTGAGCCCCGTCCTCGCTTGGGCTGGTCGCCACTAGAAGAAGTTAGTACACGTGAACGACCACCTGGTTGTGTGCCAACATACCGTCCAGCTTCTGGTTTCTCAACATCCGGCACCAGAGGACCGGAGTAAACGAAGAAACCATCACGACTAGCCGCGGCTTGCTCTTCCCATAGGAGCTCCGAATCATCAACAAAATCATCCTCCTTGTCGTACTCGTCTTCTTTGAAGTGTCGCTTCTTCTTCGCCGGCTTGCCATCGGGCTTGTCCGGTCCGCTCATTCCACCCATCTCGATGTTGGAATCCTCGTTCTCCGACTCGTCCACAGACATCTCGTCACCTTCCCTGCTAGAGTCGTTCTGGGCAAGCGCGGCAGAGGCGGCAGCAATGCGAGCTTTTCGTGCTTTGTGTTCAGCTTGGCGCGGGTGGAGGGCTTCCCATCCATATTGTTCCTCGGCCATGCGCATGAAATTCACGTATTTGTTCGTCTCACCGTTAAGGGGGATGTTTAATATGATCGAGGGGGTTTCTTTCTCCGTGCCTGGCTCGGCTCTGCCAAAGTCAAGGATCGAGCGCTCCGTTCCGCCGGGCATGGGCAACAGCGGCTCCTTCGCAGCGTTGATGCGCGGTGACGAAGACGCCGTGCTCTGATTCTTGGGCGATGTCCGCTTGGGTCCGGCACCGATAGTAGTAATTGAGCTTGGGCGTATTTCGATTTTTGATGCCGCTGAAACTGCAGGAGGCGGGGCTGGCTTTTTGACCTCGGCGGCGGCTGCTGCTTTCGGCGCAGGCGGCGGTGCAAAGTCTTTGCGCGGGGGGTTGGGCGACGTAGGTATCGAACTGGATTCCTGAGGCTTTCCCGGTTTGGATTGGGCCTGTTGCAAGTTCTGCGCGAACGAAGTCTGCGAAGCAGCAGGGGACATAACGTTCGGGGCAGGGGTAGGATCCACAAGACTGGCGATTGACGGAGAAGCGCTTGCGCGGTTGACGACACTTCCAGTAGGCGCGCGCGGGGATGCCAAAGGGTTCGAAAAACTGTGAGTAACCATAGTTTCCCTGACAGGGTCGTAGTTCGAAGATCGGATGGGGTCATAATTTGTTCCGCTGGTGCGCGACGGTGCAGTGGGCCGCAACGGCTGTGCTTGGAGTTGCGAGTGTTGCGGTTCCGGGTCAGCGTTGAGGATCTTGGACATGGATTCCGGGAGGGAGTCCCGTTTGGTGGGAACCTTATGGGAGATGGGCTCTAATCGACCCTGCGTCGTGGTTATGTCCGTAATCTTTGGCTGCCGCGATGCCGTGCCAGATCCAGCGCCGACGCCGATACTGGCGGCTCGCAGTTTCGCCTCGGCCGCATCCTCATCAGCTGCAGGCGCAGCCTTCCGTTTCCGGGGAGCAGGCGGGGCATTAGGATCCTTGGGCTTTCTAGGTCGCTTGACCTTCTCTCCCTCCTCGGGTTGCGTACTGCTTCGCTTCGCTATCTTGGATCCCGGCTTGGGTCCTGGCTTCCTGCGCGGCAAGCCATCCTTGGTCAGCATGGGCTGGCCTGACCCATCATACCGGATCGTGCTAGGATCGACAACAATCTCGTCTCCTTCGCCGCCATTCCTTATTCGGTCATATCCATTTGGCGACGTAGGACCAGACAGGACAGATGGCGGGTCTGACAATTCTGGCGATGAACTAAATCGCATCGTGGTGCTGTTGGTCATCTTCAAAGACGGCAAGCAGAATGCTGATTGGTCACTGCTACCCTGAGCGCAGTGGGCCGAGGCACAGGTAGAGAAGAAGTTTGTTCAACAAACGAATAGCGATTGAGTGTAGTGGAATGTCGCAAGAGTTAAAAATAGATGCGGAGAACCGCCTCTCTCTTCTAGGGACCAAATAAATAATTTTCGTTGCCCTTTGGAAAAAATGTGCAGTGCAAAACCCCCCTAATGCGACGACTTCAATATTGGTCTTTGACTAGTCGCCGTCGATTGTTCTGAAACAGCCTGTTGGCCTGGGATTATTTTGGAAGTGCAACACCAAGTATTGTGGGGCTGCAAATTGTATCCGCCCAATTCAGGGTGCAAGCGTGAGTTGAATGAATGGATCAACGAACGGATTTATCGGAAGTGGCCGATTATTTGTCAAGGATTGTGGATGTGCCTGATCTGATTATAGCACCAATAACGTGACTGGAGAACTGGTGCTTCTGGAGGGAGGTGGTAGTGGGTGGTTCGTGCGTGGGGCGTGAATCCGAATTCCCTCACGAGAATCCCGGATGCTCGAAGTTGACGACGGGAATCTGCTTTTCACTCTGAAAAGAGAAGTATTACGATAGCTAAACGCGCCTAATAAGTAGGGGATCCGATGCATCGATCTCCGACGCACCAGAATCCGAAGAAAATAATGTTGAAATGCGCCGGTAAATGATGGATTTGGATGAATCTATTCCTCAACACCATCTGCTCTGTTGCGGAAAAGTAGGAAGGAAAGGAGAAGAGAAGCTGGGTTTGCAGAGAATTAGAGAGGAATGGGGATGGCGGCGTTTTTGGGGGAATTGGGTATTACTCTTCAATAAGGCGGATGAGCGAGAGAAAATTGGGGCTCTGACCACCGAAAATCCGGGCAAGAGTTTAAGAGATGTGGGAAATTTTATTTGGGAAAAAACGAATTAATGAATAGACTAGGGGGGATACGGGAAGGCAGAAGAGCCACGAGGGCGACATGGGGGAACGTAGATTGCAAGAGAAAGTCATCCGTCGGGGAATTGGGTAAATAGACAGATGCCATGACCATGGGGGGGCGGCCTTGGGGTGTGGATGGTGGATGATGGTGAGAGACTCTACCTAGCTTAGAGACATCAGAGAACGGAACGGAAAGGGACAATGGACGAAGGGCCCCGCCCAAGAAAGAAGGAGAGCGAACGAAGAGATCAGACAGGGTGAGGACGGGGACGGGGAGGGGGGCAATAGGAAATCTATCGTGGCCCAGGGGAATCAGAATGGACACGAACCAGGGGAACGGCAGAGCGGAAGAAGCAGGTGAGTTACCATAGTTGGGCCGACTGCAAAAGGAAAAAGGCCAGTTGCAGGGAAACGGCCGTACAGCGAAAGAAGACGCCAACCAGCCAGCAGCGCAATATGCCAATAGGCTACAGGTAGGTAGTTACCTACCAGAGGGTAAGCAAGCTCGCAATCAAGGCTCCTGGCACACACGCATTGCTGGATGCAAGCAAGCAATGCAGGCAAGCAGCCGGGAAAGATACCATGTATGTATGTAAGTACATAGGCAGCGAGTTATTAGCTGCTACTAGCTAGTTCTGCCAGCCGGCTCGGAACCATGATGATGGCTTGCGTGTGGCTGGGGCGGACGCTGAGTTCTGCACTGTCTCCAGTATCTTAGGGGGGTACTGTACGTACATTCGTAGTATGCAAGTATCTCCAGGTGTGCCGGGGTCTGGTTTTGTGGGAAGGTTGACGTTGATATGGGTTGCGGATGGGTTGGTTAGTAATTAATGCAGAGAGACTATGCTCCGATAGTGGGGGGGGGGAGACGGACACTTTCCCAATCCTCGGACCGTGCACTCTGGAATGGGGCCGAGCCATTGGATTGGTGAGAGCTTTGAATTGCATGTACATAATAGAGGCGTGTGGGCGCGTGTGCGCTTGTGGCCATGTGGGGTAGGACGAAAACAGCGAATATGCAGGGCTGGGGGCCTGAGCCAAGCTGCAACAGCTGCACCGGAAAACCGAACAGAAGGAAGGGCAAGCCAAGGTTCAGTGTGACCCAGGTTAATGCACGATAGCCGCGCGAGTTTGACAGGGGTGCATAGGCGAAGTGGGGCCCGGCAGCCATGTCGGCTAAACCCCATCTGGGAATTCGTAACATTATCCGCCCATCTCTGGTTTAGTATAACTCCCGTACCCGGATTTGCCTTCGGAGCTACAGTATATGTACAGCCCTACAGCACCACCATGTGTACCATCTCGATTAATCTGAAACATACGTCTAGATTTTTTTTAAGTTGTTATCAACATGGTTCGACTGCCAGTTGCTGCGCACCTATAATTGATGAACCTATAATTGATGATCAATATGAAGTTGTAGGTGTTTAAGCTCGGAAAGGAAGACAATGAGTTAGTTGCAGCTAGTGGCGGTCAAGCAACCAGTACAAGCTCCCCATAAGCCTCGGCTGAGTGAGTGTTTGAGCTACTAGGAACAAAGTAGCGGCTAGCGTGATTCCGTATTTTCTACGTTTTATCCACGGTCGTACCGCCTTTGAAGTCGGAGCTAACAGGTAGCAGATGCCATTGCGGTTTTCCTCATCGGGCAAGGCAACTTGGCCACGTTGCATCCGTACCGGTACGAAGAACATTTGCCCGGTTATTGGAGGAATTGTAGTTATATAAGATGTCAACAGTCTTGTTCTACAAGCTAAGTGTGAATCCGATAGACATTCTTCTCGTAAAGTTGACCAGTCAAACACGTGCGGACCCCACTCGCGGCTGGAATACTATAGAACAGAACGCTGAAATAGAAGTTTTCCTTTTGAGGGGGAGGCGCCGCGCAGAGGTAGAAGGTTGGAAATCTAGCCGAAATAGATCCGCGCTAATGCACAGTGTCAACTTTAGCTCTCACTAAATCTTGTACTAAAGCTTTTACTGCCTTAATCAGCGATATTCATCTGTTGTACAAATACTTTGTATTCTAGAAGTAGTAGAATCACTTTTTCAGCTGGAGGGGCGATTGGGACTTGGTCCATGCGTCAAAACCTGATGACTGATCTTGGTATCGATCGGTCAATCATATGTCAAGCGTCAAGTCCCTCGGGGGTGGTTGAACCTGACTTATAATAATTAACTAAGCAAGAAACCATACAAAAGCTCTCTCTATCTATCTCGGCTCTGATTTCTACGGATGAGACCGCTCTCAATTCCTTAAAGGTTATAGGGTAATAATTCAATTTCTTGGCCATGGACCCTACGCTCCTAATCGGGGATGTCAAGGAGAAGGAAGCGACCGAACCCAAGGCTCCCAGCTTCCCGCAGATCAGACCCTCCGGCTCCGGGTTTCCCGAACACAAGAAGCGCACAAAGATATCCGCCTTCAAGCAGAAGCGACAGGGACTAGAATCACATCAGCCAAAACCACAGCCTCCCAGCAACATATCGAGAGAAAACAATGGCGCGCGACCGCCAGCTCCGGATATGAGGGACGACAATGCCCAGGAGAACGAACGGCGCAGGATAGATCGCGAGAACAGCGAGCGCCTCGCTTCCATGTCACCAGAAGAGATCGAGGCGGCGCGACAGGAGTTGTTCGGCAGCTTAGACCCGTCGACACTAGAACGGCTACTGAAGCGTGCCAATCTCGACGAGGGCAAGGGACCGTCGCCTTTCGATTTGCCCGAGCAGACGTCACAAGCAGATTCCGCAACCACACAGGAAAAGCAAGACGCTCCCGAGATAACGATAGAAGACACATCAAGGCCTAGTAATACTACGAGTTCATGGAATCTGAAGGCTACAGTAGAAGACGAAGACGAACAAGAAGTACCAGAATCCATATCAAAGGCTTCATCCAAACGAGTTCACTTCGCGACCGGCGAGTCGCCGGAACCGACCTCACCAAGCCAGCAACAACAAAACCAACAGAAACAAAACTCAACGCCCACGGGCCCGAACCCGAACCTCGACGACGCCGCACCCCCGGTCCCGCCCGCGGAGCACATCCTGCACCCCACCGATCCCAGCATCACACGCCCGCACTGGCCACGACCACCACAGCCCTCCGACATCGACCCGCACGACCCGAACTTCCTCGAGGAGCTGCACAAGAAGTACTTCCCCTCGCTGCCGGCCGACCCCTCCAAGCTCGCCTGGATGGCGCCGATCCCGACGCCCAACAGCGCCGCGGACCTGGACTCGCCCTACCACCCGTCGCAGTCCTCGATCCCGGCGTCGCAGCTGCGCTTCGACTTCCGGGGCGCGCTGCTGCCGCCGCGCGTCTCGCGGGCCGTCCCCACCACCAAGGGGCTGCACCACCACGGCGAGGCGCCCGAGGCCGCCGGGTACACGATACCGGAACTGTCGCGGCTCGCGCGCAGCGCCGTCCCGGGCCAGCGCTGCGTCGCGTACCAGACGCTCGGCCGCGTGCTGTACCGCCTGGGCCGCGGCGAGTTCGGGGCGCCGGGGGCCGATTCCGTCGCCGACGGCGTGTGGGCGCTCTGCGGGGAGGGCGCCGTGCTGCGCAGCCTGTACGACGAGGCGAGCCTCGAGGAGGGGCGGGGCCATCGCAGTGCGCGGGCTTTCGCTATCGAGGCTGTTTGGTTGTTCGAGAAGGGGGGGTGGGGGGAGAGGGTGCGGAGGGGGAAGTAGGTGGGGTAGGGAATATATTGGAGAGGGGAGTCGGTGCACCCGCTCTTCCACTGACTGGGTTTGGCTTGGTATGAAGTAGGATCGACAGGGCTGAAGGGAGAGGCGTCGCATCTGCAGTGCGGAACTGTCAGCCGAGTAGCACGACCACTTCCCGTTAGGAGCAGACACGGGGGGCCTAGTAGCCGAATCGGTGGAATTCCCACCCCACGCGGAATAGACCCAAGCCAAGCGCTAATACGAATCCCCGACCGAATCACTAGACCCATAGGGACTAGGATAGAAGATGAAGGGGAAAGAATCAAAAGAAGAAATACATCATTGTGGACTATAATAACGTGGCCAAGAAATGACATGACATAAAACCTTTGTCCCGCCCTGATCCTGACTGCCATGTCGTGTCGTGTCGTGCCGTGCCGTGCCGTGCCGCGCTGTATTCGGTCACCCTCCTGCTCCGGCTCTACCGACGAGACATCGACCTTTTTATAGCCCTTCCGGTCTCGCAATCCTTTTGCGCGAACCGACAACTACCTCATCAATACAAAGCAAGCACAGGCCACCACGAGCTCCTCCTCGATTCGCCGTCAATGCCAAACTCTCTTCGCCGGCCATCCTCATGATATGTGTTGTCGGTGTAGTATCGGTGGTTAGTGGGCTGGTTTCTAATGTCGCGCCCTCCCCTCCCCTCTCCGTTCTTGCGTAATCCACTCTTTCAGAATCCAAAAAGCACCCTTACGTGGCGGTATACGTATCGGCGTTCGGACGTAAGATAGGCGGTGGGCGAGTTTTCGGATGCTATAAACGGGGAAAGTTTTGAATGGGATGAATCTTATTGTCGTATTAGGTGTGAAAATGGGTGGTGTATGAAGGCTTAGAGGAGCGAGTCCAGACGAGTGAAGACGTTCAGACAGGCAGCAACGACCTCGAGCTGTAGTTCCTTGTCCTTCGCCCCATTAACCTCCTATAGCGACGTTAGTTAAATATGCAATACATGCCCATCAAGAGACAACCTATATATATGGAAAAAGAGAGGGGGAGGGGGGTAATAATTGGGATAGTGGAAGCTTACCTCCGATATAACCTGCGGCAGGTTCGCACCGACGCCCGTGGAGCCGACCTTCCTGCCGAACGGCCACTGTGAGTACTCGGCGAGAAGCTCGTCGGTCTGGGTGAAGGCGCGCTCTCGGGCCTCGTGGCCGAGGGTGCTGAGGGCGTTCTCGAGCACGTTGGCGGCGTAGGCGGCGCAGACCATGGAGATGGTGCGGATGTAGCGGAACTCGAGGTTCTCGGGCAGCCACTGCGAGGCCGGCAGCACCACGGTACGCTGGGTCAGGACGTTTCTAACGCGCCGCCGGATCTCCTCCTTGGCGCCGCCGTCCGCCACCGGGTGCGTCGCCATGTCGAAGAGTAGGAAGTTGCGCTTCTCGGTCCGCAGGATGCCCTTGTCCACCAGGCCCTTGCACAGCCGCTCCCGCACCTGCTTCAGCTGGTATCCGATCTTCATCAGGTTCCAGGTCTCGCCTGTTTTGGGGAAAGAGGGTAGAGAAGTCAGCTGGATGCTTGCTTGCTTGCTTCCTTCCTTCCTAGGCACGTGCCGTCTCGGGTATTTGTTTTTATGTATATTTTGTCAAGGGATGGGATGGGATGGGATTCCATACCGCTCATCAGATCGATCCAGGAGGCTACGCTCATCTTCTCGCTCTGCTTCATCATCTTCAACGCCTCGTCTAGCAGAACCTCGCCGGTAAGTGTGTCGTCGATGACTTCGATTGTCCGATCTGCTAGGGGGAACCGCCGCCTGGAGGCATCTTTCTGCATGCTGATGCGGCCCCGGAATGCTAATTCTAGGACGATGCAACCTCGCAAGGCATAGCTGATGTTATCGTTCCAGAAGGAGAGGTAGCCCTGTTACCGCCCTCGTCAGTACGGTGCTCTATGGTATGGACATGTCGCGGTTGCGGGTAGGGAGTCAGGGAGCGAGGGAAATCGATCGCGGCAGCTGAGTGTAAGAGGTGTAATATTAGGCTTGTGTCGATTAGGTTCGTCGACTGCAGTACCTGTTTATCCTTTAAACCCAACAGTATGACCTCCTCCATCAAGGTCAGCTTGGGCTGCTTGCTCCTCTCGGCGCTCTCACTGATGTCGCGAGGGTCGTAGGCTATCTTATGGCCATTTTCGCTATTCTCGTAGCTCGTTTCCGGGCCGCTATCGCGAACGTTCTGCGAAGAATTGGCGCGACTGACACCGTTGCTGCTCTCGCCATCGTTCGCTGCGCCGCCTCCACCTCCGGCTCCGCGACGCCTCGTCAGCCCTGACGACATGATATGGTCGGTGAGGTCTCGATCTGTCCCGTCTGCTAAAACGTGCCGCGACAGCCGGGGGATCTAGAGCTAGGCGGATAAACTAGCGGCAGCAGTAGACTTGTCCGTCGTAGTGATAAATGTTGGGTGGTTGAAGGGAGACAGACAGACGGACGGACGGGTGGTCAATTACGTGGGAGAGGAATTGAAAGTTTTGGGTGTTAATGTACTTCGCAAATTCTTTAGGTTCAGGAGTACAAGGATCTCGCGGTGCTGCTGATATGCCACTGATATGCTGCTGATACCAGGGGCAATAAGCTTCAAGGTAGGTATTTCCCAACTGGAGTTGGTTCTTTGGTTGGATCCTGGACTGAAATATTTAACGCGTATGCATGTTAGATATTCCATTATACCCTAATTTTCATTACGATTTTCTGGCTGTTGGCTGTTCCAACCTGTATGTATGTGTGTACGTACGTATGTATGTAACTTCGTTACTTACAAGCGCTTTCCTTCTCCCTATTTCCACCTTTAACAACCCCCGTTGAGTTCAGGGGGTCTTTTCCGGGTGGAGTCGAGGCCCGTTGGGTAAGGCTTCAGTGGCTTCAGCAGCTTCAGTAGGTAGTCTCTAAAAACGGATGGAAAGACGACTAAAGGGCCAATTCCTCCGATGGAACAGAAAGCCAGAGATATTATTCAAATTTCGTATAAGAGAGAAAAGAGAATAATGGGGTTATTAAATGGGATACACAGCATATGTGATCCGATAAGCCGGTTATGAGATGCCAACAGGTACAGACCAAGCGAGCGTAAATTGCCTGGAAGTTTGGGTCAATTGGCGCCTGGTGCTTTTTGTCAGATACCTGGGTAAGCAAGGTTTACCCAAGTCCTAGCGGAATGGAGGGGAAATGCTATATGATCGGAGGAAAAGAAGGAAAGGGATAAGAGGCGAACGCGATTAAATCAGGAACTGCTTGCTTTTGTGCCTTGTGCGCCCGTTATCCTTCTGCCTGGCGATGTTATACCCTTCAGGCTAGAGAGGTACTTCCTCAAGGGATAACGGCACCGTATGGAGATCGCAATGCGACCGCCTCAACTTCAACTAAGCCACGTCAAACAAGCCACAGGGAAGTCATCAGCATCATATGTCAAGCCACACCGAAGTATGGGGTAATTCACAATCCGCATTATGCAAATTGCGCATTCTACTATAGACCTCCGAGCTCGACCGAATGTGACGTGACTTTGCAGAACTTTGTGGCTGGCCGCATTATAAGCCTAACGATACCGTCGGCGTCAGACATAATAATCCACCTCTTCCCTGCCTACGAAGTTCCGTCATCCCTTTCTGCCCTAGACTTTCTATGTCAGAATGGGTCATCTAATCACCGTCGCAACCTGCAACTTGAACCAATGGGCTCTCGATTTTGAGGGCAATACTAAACGTCAGTCCCAATCCGTTTGTGCCAAGACATCCCACTAAACCACACCTCCTCAGGGATCATCGAGAGCATTATCAAGGCCAAAGTGGCCGGCGCCAGTCTCCGTGTCGGCCCGGAGCTTGAGGTTTGCGGATATGGCTGCCTCGACCATCTGCTCGAGCAGGATCTCTACCTCCACTGCTGGCAATGCCTCGAGACTATCCTCAAGAACAAGGACTGCTATGACATCCTTCTTGATATCGGGATGCCGGTGCTGCACCGCAACAATCGATTCAATTGCCGCGTGGTGAGTGGCTTAGCTATCTACTCGGGAAGCGTCTATACGGCTCAAGTGCTAACTGCACATAGATCTGTTACAATGGCAAGATCCTGCTTATCCGCCCCAAGCTTTACCTGGCTGGCGACGGAAATTAGTGAGTGGCATGATTCTTGCGATTGCCATGACTAACATGTTGAATCTAGCCGCGAACAGCGATTCTTCACACCCTGGCTTAGACCACGGCATTGCGAGGAATACTACCTGCCTCGGATGATACAAGCTCTGCAGGGAGCCATCAAGGTCACGATAGGTGATGCCGTCATTAGTACCGTTAGTTGAATGGCCACTTAGTTTAAAGTTGTGAGACCCCTATTCCGGTATGTGACTGACTGACTCGACCGTATATAGCCAGATACTACGATAGGATGTGAGACATGCGAGGAGCTCTTCCTCCCTGATCCTCCTCATAACCACATGTCGTTGAATGGTGTTGAGGTCATTACTAACTCCAGCGGATCTCATTTCACCCTGCGCAAGTTGAGTCTTCGCATGCAACTCGTTATGGAAGGTACCTGGATGAAAGACCGCATTTATCTGCTGACGGAGGACTAACTGATTGCTAGCGACGAGAAAGAATGGGGGTGTCTATATCTACGCTAATCAGCAGGTAGGTAAGCTCGGGGGCCGTGGTTTCTAGTCTTGAGTGCGAATGTCATGCTAATAACGACATAAGGGCTGTGACGGCGACAGACTCTACTGTAAGTTTATTACTCAAAGCGAAAATGTGGAAATACTGACATATTCTTAGATGATGGTATATGCCCCTAGCCTGGACGCGGTGCTAATAGGTAACTGACCTGAGCTTCAGGCTGTGCAATGATCATTTGCAACGGAAAGCTCTTGGCTCAGGCCTCCCAGTTCAGTCTCACAGATGTCGAGGTCGTAACCGCAACAGTGGACTTGGAAGAAATCAGAGCATATCGTTTCGCCCCTTCGCGAGGCCTGCAGGCCGTCCAGGCCCCGGCCTACAAGCGTATCGAGACGCTTTATGCCCTGAGCTCCGAAGAGAGCGATAGAAACCTAAAGGTCTTCCCGTCTCTGGAAATAGAGCCTCGCTACCATTCCGCAGAGGAGGAGATTGCGATGTGCACGGGCGCTTACCTGTGGGATTACCTTCGAAGATGCGGCGTGGCTGGTTACTTGGTCCCCCTATCGGGCGGTACGTATTGGAAACAGATTCCGGCCAGTGCGGATGCTGACCTCCCTGCCAGGTATCGACTCTTGTGCAGTATGGAATGTCAACTAGTAGTCTTTTCGAGCTCGAGCTGATGATATTTCTCCAACAGACCGCAGTCATCGTGTTCTCGATGTGCCGTATGGTCATAGAAGCTTGCAAGGCCGGAAACGAGCAGGTTATCGCTGATGTGAAGCGGCTTGCTAAATACAGCGATGGCAAAATTCCTGACACTCCCGAGAAGTTGTGTAACCAAATCTTTCATACCGTATACATGGTAGGTCCCCCTTTTGATGCTGAATAACTCCGTCAAATATGTCGAGTAAGGGTTAAGGCTAACGCCATCAGGGCATGTCGAAACAAAGCTCGAAAGAGACGCGGCAGAGGGCCCAAGACTTGGCTGCCGCTATCGGTGCCTATCACTGTAATCTCGATATCGACGAGGTCTACGAAGCTCAGAGGAACCTCATTGTCAACACTCTCAACTTCGAACCTAAGTTCAAAGTCGAAGGCGGTTCCATTTCCGAAAATTTAACGCTGCAGAATATCCAAGCGGTATGTCTTCGCCGTTCCCGCAGACTCACCCTTCGAATGGCGCCGATGATTCCCTAACTTTGCCATCAACTAGCGTTCTCGAATGGTAACTGCATACGAATTCGCCCAGATTCTTCCCACGACGCGCGGCAGACCGGGCGGCGGCTCGCTGCTGGTGCTGGGCAGTGCCAACGTTGGGTAAGCGCGGTATCTTATACACAGCTAGACACGATCTAACGGCATTCAGGGAGTCCCTGCGAGGATATCTTACAAAGGTATAGCAGAGCTTTGCAAAGAGTGGCTAAGGCTGTTTCTAACATAACATCTAGTACGATTGCTCGTCTGCAGATATGTGGGTTACCCCCGAATAAACACAGATTCATTAATTTGCCTAGGACGGGAACCGGCTAACCGAAGCCAAACAGCAACCCCATCGGTTCAATCGATAAGAGTAATTAATTTTCGGAGTTATTTTCTGCGGTTTATTTGCTAGCCCAGGAAGAAAAGTTTCCTGGTTAAATCCGTCGGGAGTTGAGGACTCCTGGAACCCATTTTATGAGGCCCGATTATTCGCCAAGTTATCTAGAAATGACGATTGCTGACTCCGAGTGTTGCAGGTGATCTGAGGAGACTCATTTCATGGGCCGAGGTGAACTTCAACCTCCCCTGCCTGCATGATTTCTTGACAGCTGTACCGACTGCAGAGGTGAGTGCTGACCGGAATGACGACTAATAACTGCTAATATCCGAATAGCTGGAGCCCATCACGGAGACCTAGTAAGGATAATTCCCTAACTCCGCCACTAATTGACCTTCAAACAAGAGACATCATATTTCCTTGCCCCTTTCATGGCTTGAGAAATGCTAATATCCGGCGCCCTTCAGTGTCCAATCTGATGAAGCCGACATGGGAATGACCTACGATGAGCTGACCGTCTTTGGCCGGTACGTTTGCTGCCACTCATATCCGCATCCTAGATTCGTAGACTCCAATCTGGTTGGGGATAACTAACGTAAGAGATTGCAGTCTGCGCAAATTCGACAAGCTTGGCCCCTATGGAATGTTCCAGAGACTCGCCCACGAATGGGGAGCGAACCGCCCTAGGGCGACGGATGATACAACTCCGGTTTATTCCCCGAGGCAAGTGGCGGAGAAGGTCAAGGTGCGTCGAATAATCGCCACCGACTTGCTTGCTTCTCCTTGTGCTGACCACATTTAGCGATTCTTCCACTACTATGCCATAAACCGTCACAAGTAAGCTTCCCCCCTTTCCTGTCAGACGCCTTGGCATAAACCCTCGACGTGTTGAGTTTAAGCTATTAAGTCACGTTTTGGACTCCGCCTTCGCCAATTGGTTCTACCGCGTGAGTACTAACTTCAAATACTGTAGGCTCACTACTCTAACCCCTGCGCTACATTGGTAAGTGCGCTTAAACTTCTGATGTCTCTGGAGCCGCAATAACAATGGACGGGTTACTAACCTGCACTCCTTAGCAACGATTATTCTCCAGACGACAACCGTTTCGGTAGGTATACGAGCCGTTCTTAGTATGTACGAGCTAGGCTGACCAATTTCTAGATGTAAGTTCGTTTACGAAATAGTGCCGTGGAGGAAGCCGTTAATGGTATTATCACGTTCTCCGTAATTAACCCAGCTATAGCTACGACCGTTCCTCTACCCGCCTTTCTACCAGAGCCTTGCCTTTAAGTGCATCGACCGTGAGCTGGAGAAGATGGAGGGCAGTGGACAAGATGTGGACTAGAGGGGGAATTTGAAGCTGGAGGTCCAGATTGCGGAATCCCTAGAGAATAGACATAACGTCGTGACGTCCATATGCATCCAACGCTGTTCTTCCTTTGATTTCCCCTGGACCAAACAAATATCTTTTAAGTTGAATATTATTCCTATCGGTTTGGAAACACTATCTCCCCGGGTGCCAGATGGTCACACAATAACAGGTAACTGCATTTGGATATAGCATTGGAATAACGTGAATTTCGTACCCAGTCAAACAGCGCAAATCGACGTTCTATGGAGTACACTGCTGTTTTAAGTTAGCGTCATTGCCGCTCCTGGTTACTGTGTGACCTTCTGGCACCCGGGTGATAGCGCTCCCTCCGTCTCCTTTTCCATTTCAAGAGACAGACCGACTAGATACTACATTTGTCATAGTTATGCGTATTTCGATATCGGCGGAATCATCTTCTGACGCCAAGGCTCCTGGGTGCCAACCGCGGACGGCTTCATCTGGAGTGGACCACTCCGGCTCGGGCCGAGACAGCTCGTTCCCCCGACTTCGGCACCAGGCCGTCCAATCCCAACGTTTTCCGCGCAGCGCATTACAGCCGAGTATAATAGACACGGACCATGTCCGGCATATATGCAGGCCCATATATAGAGTCGTTATCCCACAGCAGTAATCGCGCTGTTTTCAACCATCATGAGCCACAGGCAAAACTGCCTACTAGCAACCTTTTAGATGAGCCTCACCATCTATCCACCTCGGAGCTCCCAGAAGTTTTCTAGTTGCTTGCCTGGCCAACGCTGTCCGTGATCAATCATGACGTCGCGAGAAGAATACCTTCAGGCGGCGCTCAGCGCCGCGGTGCAACGCTACGTGGAGCGCAACAAGCGCTCCAGGGAGCTGGACCTCACAGCCCTCAAGAGCATGCCTGGCGGCAACACGCGGACGCTGCTCTACACCCCGCCGTTCCCGATCTTTATCAAGAGGGGCGAGGGCCACAAGCTTTTCGACGAGGACGGGCACGAGTGAGTATCCTTCTTCCTATTAGAGGGTATTCTCTCGAAAACGAAACATCCAGTCCTTTTCTAGTTTCAATCTCCGGCTTTCTTGACTTCCACGTAATTAAATCGTGGGATCGCCTAGCTTGGAAGAGTAGCCCTTAAAGCATAAAATGAGAGCAGTCCATTGAGAGAAGTTGGGCCATCTATCACCGACGCAGCGGGTGCGTAGTTCCAAAAGCTTGGAACAGGCATTTTAATTTCACGTCCGTATGGCCAGACGTTAGGGTCCTGGGGTTCGATTCCATGTTGGGCTAATAATCGGCGATGTAATTTCAACCTTCGCACAGCCAAACTTGGCAGCATTTTCTAATGAGTCTTTTCCTTGAGGAAAACAAAAGAAGGCACCTGCCAATCACTAGCCAAGGAGCAAGCTGCAAGCAACCCAATCTCGCCCAAGCTATTCTACCCATGTCACTTAGGTACCAAAGTCTAATAGAAAGCCAGGTACGTCGACCTCGTGGCCGAGATGGCGGCGGGCCTCTTCGGCCACGGGCATCCGACGCTGCTGCGGACGCTGACGGAGACGGCGTGGACCGTCGGGGTCTCGCTCGGCGCCACGAACGCGGCCGAGTCCCGCCTTGCGGCCCTACTGTGTCAGAGGTTCGGCCTCGAACGCCTGCGCTTCACCAACTCCGGCACCGAGGCCAACTTGCACGCGCTCGCCGCCGCGCGGAAGCGCACCGGACGCCGGACCGTCGTCGTTTTTAGTGGCGGGTACCACGGGAGCGTGCTGTCGTTCGCGACGCCGCTGGGGAAGGATGGTGGGGAGGTCCACTTTGGGCCCGCGGAGAATACCGTCGATCGCGATTCGTTCGTTGTTTTGAGGTATAATGATGCCGAGGCCGTGCGTAGAGTGTTTAGGGAGCGGGGGAGCGAGATCGCCGCCGTGCTCGTCGAAGGCATGCAGGGGTCCGGCGGATTCATACCGGGGAGGCACGAGTTCTTGCTTGCGATTCAGGAGGAGTGCGAGAAGGTAAGAAAAGACAGGGATTCCGTCCCATCCAACCGAGCCACATATCAACTATCATGTCCTCTATGCCACCTCGTGATCTTACTTGTTTATATCCCATCCTCACTAACGCACACACGCACGCGCGCAGGCAAAATCCGTCTTCATTCTCGACGAAGTTATGACGTCGCGCCTAGCACCAGGCGGCCTGCAGTCAACGATCCCGGGCCTGCGCCCGACCCTGACGACGCTGGGAAAGTACATTGGCGGCGGGATGCCGTTCGGCGCCTTCGGTGGGTCCGAGCCGGTCATGGCCGTCTACGACCCGCGGCTCCCTGGTGCCCTGGCACACTCGGGCACCTTCCAGAACAACACGCTGATGCTGCACGTGGGGCACGCGGCGATGTCGCAGGTCTACACGCCCGAGGCGGCGGTCGCGCACTCGGCGCGCGGCGAGGCGTTCAGGGCCCGTCTGCGGGATGTTACGAGCGGCACCAAGATCGCGTTTACGGGCTTGGGCAGCTTCGCCTGCTTGCACGTCTCGGAGGCTTGGGGGCGGTGTGGTGGGGGCGACGGTGAAGGGGGGAGTGTTACTTGTAAGGAGGATGGCGGTCATGAGGACGAGGAGATAAAGGCACTCTTTTGGCTCTATATGCTCGAACGCGGATTCTGGGTCCAGAGGCGCGGGAATATAGCCCTCATTCTGGATATACCTCAAGAGGCCCTGGATCGGTTCGTCGATGCCGTGGCGGACTTTATCAGGGACCATGAGCAAATTCTCAAGTTGTGATGTAGCTACAAATCTCTGGCACATGCTGCAACTCAAGAATACTAACCAGTTACTCCTCAAATTTGCCGCCTTAAACTTATCATATGCGGTATATACTCGAGCTACACGGCCTAGCATATTCGAGTCGAAACTGAGAGTCCGGAGTTGCATACAAAGCCTCGAATAGGAACATGGAGACATGTTCTTTATTGTCACAGGGAAATGGGTGTTTAGTTCTGAGCAGCGCATGGTTCTGAGTACAGTTCTTCTGCCCAAGGGACGGGGCCGAGTCTGCCTGAACTGCATTACGACTCGCCACGGTCTCCGGGGGTTTCTGCCATCCTGTTAATTCTGCTCAGGAGCATACTCGGGACGGCTTGTCTGTGTCATATGTTGCCCGGGCTAACTACAGACTGGCCTAGCGGTCCTAGAGGGCGACAGCATGCGTTAGACTTATTAACAACCCCAATCACCTTGAGCTCGACCTCAGAAAAGAAGTGATTCAGCCGAGGTCTCGAAATACCTGATCGGCAATGCTCCGCTCCCCCCTTACCTGCGCGGCTCCCACGTTTGTACCCCGCCGCCACTTTCGGGGTGCTGTAGGGTTGGTAGATGATGAAGTGGTACTCGATAGCGGAAGTGACTGCAGTCGTTATGGGGCGTACGCTGTCCCTAGATTATCAGTGAGATTCCTACCGAGGGGCATGGCTCGAAATGGTTAGCGCGGCCTATAATGCTATTCTCGGAAGGGTATAAAAGTGCTGCAGTTCCGGAACTCAGGACTTTTGGGTATTTCGAGACCACTGTCTGCCATCTAGAACGTACCAGCTCATGAGTGGTTACGCTTATCTGGGTATCTTTTAGCTTATAGCTTCGCGTGATGTGAGCCACTAGCTTCGACGACCGCCTCAAGTGGCCTAGTATTCGGAGAGCCTGCATTTAAGAAGCCCTTCGTGACTCGGTATCCTCGCAATACCGCTTCCGGTAAGCGTCTGGGCTTGACATGGATGGGAACTAGCAGCACCTTACCAAAGATCCTGTAGGGGGCAGCGCAGGAACACATTTACGGCTGATTACCTGTTAATAAGTTGACAAGGAGGCAGGTTCAACATCACGGGAGGGACAATCGCCAGCGGCTCGGCCCCGGAACTCATATCCGTTCAACGTGTCCCAGCTCGCGGTATCGAACTGGACGACGGAAGACGCCGGCTCGACGGGCATCTCGGACACGCTTGTCATGAATATGGCGCAGCTCACACACGACGCGCTGTGCTCGGTGGACAGCGACATCGACGGGTCGGTGTTCACACACGGCACCAAGTTACTCGAGGCGACGGCGCTCCTCGTGGACCTGCTGGTGAACTGCGGACCCGGTGGCGGGAAGCCTATCGTGGGCGCAGGTGCCCTGCAGCCCTTCACGGCGCTCTCGTTCGACGGGGCACGAACCTCTTCCAGAGCGCCGCGCTGGCGACGAGCCCCAAGAGCCGGGGGTGTGGCGTCCCCGTCACCTTCTCCGACCGCATCCTCTCGGGCTTCTAGGTCACTAGACGGTGCCTAACTTCGTCGATGGTTTTGGCGTCACGGCCAGCGGCGACCTCGGCCCCGTCCTAATCGCTGCCTTATTTCTTCAACACCCCCCTACGAGAAGCACGAGTTCGAGCTATTTATAGAAAGAAGGAGGGGAGTTCTACGCACGCACGAGAGCTTCCCTGCCTCGACGAAGGTGGGAATTCTCTATGTGGCGCGAGAGTTCGATGATATAACGTACTTGACGCTATGAACCGTGACACACAAGGTGCTGTGATCGCGGGAACCGGCAACGGCGGCTTGCCGAACGGGTTTGAGCAGATTGAGGAGGCTCTCGGCAAGGTGCTTGCTGCGAGTACATGGGGACGATTTCGCGACTACTCTGACTTTCAGAAAAAATCAATGTGGTTGACAAAGCTGACAGTCTCTGTTAGAAAAGGGGCTGCCCCTCGTCGTCGGCACGATATCTCCGTATGGTGCTAATACATCAGCGCGCTCACCGAAGCGGGCGAAGGCTGACTATATTCATCTCATCCAGGCTAGGATTATGTTGCAGCTCGGCATTACTAGTGGATTCAGCCAGAACCGCACTTCCGAACTGTTCGGGGGGGGGAGGGGGGTCGCTGATGAAAGCGATCAGACAGCCATTTGACTGTAGGACTGATGAAACGTAACCAGAACAATGATGATGGATTTTATTAGTCACAAAGCTACGGGGCTAGATGTAAGAAAAGTGCTTATGCGTCGAAGACCTTGGCATAGTCGACCAGCTTGAATCGGCAACGGACCTTGTTGTTATTAACCCGCTCGACAGCCTCGGCACACCCCTTCTCACCGACCGGCAGCGTCTCGACCATGGTGAACAGCTCATTTTTGGCGGCAAACTTGAACATCCACAAGTACTCGGGGCGGTTATCGATGTGGCTGGCGCCGATTGAGGAGCCGTTGGTTATGAGTATCTGGGACTTGAGGTCCTGGATGGGCTTGTCGGGTAGGCCAACCTGGTGGAAATGCTGCCGACCTTAAGCGTGACAGGTATTCGGCGAGGTTGAACTCGTTGGCCATGTCGACCGTGTTGAACAGGAGGTCGAACTTGAAGGCTAGCGGCTTCGCCCAGCCCTCCTCGCCGCTGCACACGAAGCGCTTTGTCTCGAGCTTCAGCGCATCGTCCTTCTTGTGCGGGGAGTGCGAGACAACCGTCACCTCGGCACCCAGCGCGCTCGCCCGTAGGACGGCGAAGTGACTCAGGCCGCCCAGACCGACGATGCCTCCTTGTTGGCCCTTGCCTACGCCTGCCCGTACTAATGGGCGCCAAACAGTCAGGCCAGCGCATAGCATAGGTTCTGCGAAGCGTGAAGATATTTCGTCTGGAATGAAGAAGACGAAATGCCCGTGTGCCCTTATATGAGAAGCGTAACCACCCTGTGAAATAGTCTCATTATGGTCGGCTTCCTTTGGGTAGGCAGCACCGTAAGTGTCTTGAACCGTGTAAGCAGCTAGTTCCTGGGTCTATTAGGGAATGACTGCAGCGTTAACTTACCTACCATGTGCGGGCAGTAGTTCTCGTCTAATTTGCATTGCGGGCACTTCAAGCAAACCAAAAAATGAGCACCGACGGCAACATGATCGCCGGCCTTTACGTTCATTACTTCGGATCCGACCTTCACAGCCTTACCGATGACTTCGTGGTGCCGCCTACAAGTCTTTACATCGACACAGTTTGTTCATCGGAAGGCCAGATGGTTCGTTAGGATCACGGATGGGATATGTGGCCAAGGTAAACGTACAGATCGAAGTGGGTGACTCACCCAATCCTCCCGTCATGGTGTGAACGTCTGACCCGCAGGGAACCACAGCATTCAATCTTGATATCCCTGTCACTTTCACCGAAGGCTTTCGGTTTGAACTTCGAAAGTTGTTGGCTTCCTATTCCAATACGCGTTAAGACCTCATAGGTGTCGTACAATTTGCTTCTTGGAGTCGGTATATTTGCCGAACTCGCTGGTTATGAGCGCTTCGAACTCGTCTGGGTAAGGCATCTTAGCGTCTGCTCTAATTCCCCCATGAAAGACACTTACCTTACTTAATGTGTGAGAGTGCAGGGACTGCGGATTTAACTATTACGTTACTGTTACATGATGGGTTTGTGGCTTTAGACGTCTTGGTAGATAACTATTTCAGTTGAGGAGACCCCCAATTATATACTGCTTTTCTCCCTTCTACGATGCCATCTGTCTTAGAAAGTCACGACATAGCTAACGGACGTAAACGAGTTTGAACGCCCCGTCTAGGTAGTGACGTCGATGCCCAGATGTGCAGTCCATTAGTGTGATTACTTCACTATGGCATTGACGAGTGATAACGTCCAAGTCCATACTTCTACCGGAACTGGCGGGATTGTCAGTTACGAGAGCAACAGCAGCGCATGGGACAAAGTGAGAAATTCCAGCACGGAATACGCAAAATGAGGCTATTTACAGCCCCACCGGTTACTATATCTTTGGCTTCTATGCAAACTCAGGGGCGGTTGGTCATCAACGTGTTTTTCAGTTGGGGAAGGGATCGCAATGTATGCAGATCTGACCAGTCTTGTCGACAACCCCCTATTTCTCAAAATTGTACGAATCGGGCTTAGCCTCTCCTATATAGGGAATACATTGTAGTACAAATCTTCCAACTCGCTATATGTAATACCGTAATACAGCAATGTTCCTAGGCTTTGCATCAGTACATCCCCGCGACTTCCTCTGTATTCATATTGCCGTATGCATTAGCTGGTATGGGTAATGGGGGTTTCAGTAAAAATACGTCCCGGATAAAAAAGGGCCCCCACTCCGACTTCCAATTTATAGACTGGCTAAAGAAATTTTAGTATCTGACGTGAGAAAATACCTCGTTTTGATTAATACGTACCATATAAATTACCGACCCTATTAAATGCATCTCTTTCATTATTATATATAGTATATCATTAAACAGTCTGGCTAGTATAAACAACGCTGACAGCCAAAATAGGTGCAGTTGTAGGGGTGTGTGCACCAACCAACAAATATAGGCCGAATCGAGGAACGTCGCTGTATACGTTACGTTGAGAGGTCCAATTAAATTAATTGAGTCACTTACACGCGACCAAAGAGCCGCCGAACGCATGTCGATCACCACCACCCTCGATCTCGGTATAGAGTCCTTGCCAAATTCCGAATAACTCAACCTCAAACAAGATATCGCCCCATGAAGCTTCCCATTACCCAATAAGGAACCCCCTTAAGTAGCCGCTTGGCATTTGTCCTTTCCGTTTCCATAGCCCTTCCGCTGTTTCCTTTTTCGGGCTACCCCGGCTTGTGGGTTTCGTTTCAAGCAAACGTATTGGCATTTGGCGTCTGACGTCGACCCGCTGTGAGGCTAGGTTTATCCATAGTGGGATGTCTCCGCAAGAAAGCGGCGGAGTTCAAGGAGCGCGCCGGTTAGGACATAGAGGGGCCTCGAGACTAGTGCCTTCGCGAAGATCTTCGTCCTACTAGCCATGGAGGAGGCAATAATACAAATACGCTGCGCCCACCTGCCTGCGCTCTGAGCTGTGAGCGTTCTACGGACTCATCGAACCAAGCCACCCAAGATGTATAACAAGTCAGCAGCGTTCAGCCTTCTCGCGGCCGCCTCCGTCTCGGCCGCCTTCGCGCAGACGACCGGCCAGACAACCCGGTACTGGGATTGCTGCAAGCCATCATGTGCCTGGTCCGGCAAAGCGTCCGTGAGCGCTCCGGTCAAGACATGCGATAAGAATGACAACCCCCTCTCTAGCGCCGACACCCGGTCTGGATGCGATGGCGGGTCTGCCTTCACCTGTTCCAACATGTCGCCGTGGGTCGTCAGCGACGAGCTGTCGTACGGTTACGCCGCTACGGCCATCACCGGCGATACCGAGTCGGGCTGGTGCTGCGCCTGCTACCAGTAAGTTCCCATAAGCCGAAAGGACATATCCAAGCCAGCCCCTCTAACGCGAAGCCAGGCTCGAATTCACTTTTGGCCCCGCCTCAGGCAAAAAGATGATCGTCCAGTCGACGAACACGGGCGGCGACCTCGGCTCGAACCACTTTGACATCCTGATGCCCGGTGGCGGCGTCGGCCTGTTCGACGGCTGCTCCGCGCAGTTCGGCCAGGCGCTCCCCGGCGCGCAGTACGGCGGCGTCTCGAGCCGCGCCGAGTGCGACCAGATGCCCGAGAGCCTTAAGGAGGGGTGTTACTGGCGCTTCGACTGGTTCGGCAACTCGGACAACCCCGGCGTCACCTTCAGCCGGGTCCAGTGCCCCAGCGAGCTTACGGCCAAGTCCGGCTGCGTCCGCAACGACGACTCGTCCCAGCCGCTGCCGTCCGTCTAGGCGTGTGCTGGAACTGCAAGTGCAACTCGTCGTGTCTCAAGGGTAGTTACGGGGTGTCTAGCAAGTAGTGAGGATAGGGGCTTCGACTCCTATGCTAGCAGTCAACTGCTACATTTATGTACATACTTCCGGTAAACTGGCTGAGACCTGCCTAATGGACTCGACGACGCATTTTCCACTGAATCTTTGTGTCTCTATTCTTCTAACCCGCTTTCAATCAGCGCCGATATGGGAGGCAGGACTCTCATGGTTCCTGGACGGGAGACATCGAGAGCTCCTTGTGTTAACGCCAGCGAGAGTTGCGCCTTCTTTCTTGGAAGTTGAACTACCCGCCGCTGTCGCACTTTATACACTTCGTACTATCTGATCAGGCGTTGTAACGAATTCTTCTATCCTTTCCTGCTGCTTAATGTAATCCCAATAGTCCGCGCTTTCGGAATTCAGGGGTTCCGAGCGATCCAAACTTATATAAAACCGCTCCGCGCTGATCATACGTTTCCATTATTCATCCTTGGATCGGTAATGGAAATAATGGATTGCTATGCGATGAAAATGTATAATAAGAAGGCTATTCGCGAATATATATAGAGCAGCTGTTGCAGGAAGTTCATAGCTTTGATATAATGAGTTGACACACTGACGACACACCTTGAGATTCCCCTTATTTCTGTTTGAGCTTTCCTTCATGCCCTTTTAACATATATTTCCTCGGATTCTCTATGGTAGTGTAAGGCTCTATCGCATATACGTCGATTGAATCCATTTCGCACGCTAGATACCTTGACTGAGTGGCGCCCCTGGTCTTTTCCAACCCCTTCCAAGCAGGTTCAATATGCAAAAGGCCTCCAGAGGAGGCGGAGCTGCCTGTAGCGTCTAGGTCTCTCTCCTTTTCCGCAAGCGGCGACATCAAGATCGATCCGAACTTCGCCGGTTTAGACCTAGTTGTACATTGAACCGTCAGCAATACTGCACATGAGGATAGTTCTGCGATCATGACACCTACCACCAGCGAAACTCCAAGTTTTCCGGAAGTGTGCTCCAGCGGGGTACAGGCTTAGAGAACCCGACAGACAAATATGGTCGCGGACCATGGACGGGGTCGTGTTTAGTCTGTGTGTTACGTTCCGGCTCTATCCCTTCCCCAGAGCGCCAATGGAACGAGCGTAACGAATCGATATGTTCTTCTTGGGGTATGGACATTCCAAGCCGGACCCCTGAGCGCGCTACTTCCGTCCAGTCGTTTTCGTTGATCAAGTACCACCAAGGCGAGCCGTTTACTGCCGGAGTGAAGAGCCAGAAATCCATCCTCGCGATGAAAGGCAACAAATGAGGATCTAGTCTCTGAAAGGTAAAATGGAGGAAATCGCAAAAGTCCTTAAGTTATGCATTAACTTATCTATCCTTTGGCAGGTCTGTATCACGATCATCGCGCAGCACCTTGGGAAAGCTTACCTTGAAACGCTGGCAGATCCCCAGGGGCACTGGAAACCTGCGGCCGCTAGCGTCCTGAAATCGGATGGGTTTGTGGTCGAACGGCTCCTCGATTGCGGCATATATGTGCAACTTGACCTCCTCTTTCCCTTGTTCTACTTGGGCGGAGAGGGCACTAGCTCGCTGCTCGACTTCTGCTTTTAAACCTTCGATGACTTGTCTATGAGGTGCATACGGGGATATTTGTTAGCAGCTTAGAGACACCGGCGAAGACGGTGATGTAGAGTTGCGGACAACGTACCGGTTGACCTCAGCGTGGGCCAGGGTAAGCGCCGCCGTTAGATCTTGTATACGCTTTTGCAAAGGCTCGATTTCCTTCTTTCCCCAGAGGGTGAAGCTCAACCTTCGATAGTACCTCTTCACTCGGGAATTGGTTGGCTCGTACCTCTTCGTCACTCTGGCTAGTTCCGACAAAGCGTCCTTGCAGCGGCCCACGGGGGGATCTAAAATTTTGAGGTCTGGTGTGGAATCTGAAGTCTGAGGCTGGTCTGAGGTTTGGATCTGGTCTAGGATCTCCCGCATGCGAGGCAGGTCGTCCATCAGCCAGCTCAGTTCCTTTGCGTCATCCGAAGAGCCACTCAGAGCGTTGTAGCCTTTTGTGATAACACCGATGATGGCGATACAGTCTCCGACGCTCAAGGGGGATGACATGACGGTTTTCTACTCTCACTTAAGACGAATAAAACGTGTGAGTGCTCCTTGCACTATGAAGTGCAATATGTCCAACGCCCTGCTCGTAGGTCGGTGTTGATTGCCCCCTTTTCCGTCGATCCTCTAGGCAATTTCATCGCTAGGAATGTGGGAATATTTCAGACCAAAAGTAGGTTTTAAGTAGATGACTCACGTCCGGGGGTGGGGTTCCTGCTCGAGAGATGCTTACTTGAACACCGTAGGCAACTCGGGCGCGAGCCACTTTGGTCTAGGTAGTATTCCATTGGTAAATACCGATGCGCTGTAACGGCGTCGCCTTTTAAGAGGGGTCAGTGATTGGTAGTCCGTTCAGACCTGAGTGTGTTTGGCTTCAGCTGTAGTCCGGACAAGGATATTCTGGGTAATTAAAATATACATGGTACCCGATCGGACTGCTGTTGAACAACACAATTAGCAGATTAAAGCGCAAGGTTGGCGAGGGAATGGCGACAGAACGAATAGGGGAACATAATAAGAAGAATTTAAAGCTGAGGGAGAATAACGGTCCATTCACCATCTCGCATCGCAAACCATAGCTCAAGGATGCGAATGACCCTCACTAATCTGCTGGCCAGGATGGTAATGATTTGTGTTGTCAGAGGCCGAAGCAACGCAATCCATTCAACCAAGCAGCACGATCATCCGACGCGCAAGATATGTGCAAGGCAGTCCGAGTGTTATATTAGCCACATCTAGGTCTACATCGGTAAAGATAGGGGGTTCTTATGCACGTGCGCTTGTAGTCAGAGCATATAAGCTACACAAGCTGCTATAGTCAGTTTGCTTTGTTCATTAAGTGTGGTACCAACCATAGACGTCTCATACTCCTATGCCCGCCTGGCCAGAATAGGAACTAGTACATGGCTTTAGGGGCCACACATGATCATTACGTGCTAATAACTGATATACTTAGCGTAGAGGTGACAGGGACTCCGGGTCCGGACATCTTTGGGCTAAGGCAAGCGTCTAACGGCCGCTCGGAGCTTAAGAAGCAGGAGGCGTAACCTCCAGCCCCCTACCGCGGACCACTATACATGCGCCTATCTTAATATGGGGTAAGAACTCGCCTCAATTAGTGCCAAAACACCTGCAGATGGCCTATCATATGCCAGTTTTGCTTGTACCAAGCCCCTTGCTGTTAGGGAAAATGGTAAGCACTGAGTGAAAGGCAGGAAACTAGCTGTTAGGTAGCAATAGAGGTGACCATTAACGCCTGTCCTTCCTAAATATCGGGGAGAGAAGCCCCCTATATATAGCCGTAAGACCCCTGTCCAGAAGGTTCCACCGTATCCCGATATTGGCACCTGACACTTGCCAGGTGGACGCCTGCATATACCGCCTTTTCATGTCCTCAAGTCCCGAAATATTGGATAAAAGCCAACACTTCGCTCATCTCTATTTTCCCCACTATCTCTTTCACCGTTTTCCACTCGTAATACCTAATGCCCGTGTCCATTCGGCGGACATAAGCAGGACGTCCACGTACTGTGTGCGAGCGTAGCCCCCCACAACATGCAGCGGTGTTGTACCCGTGCTGTCCTGGAGACTGGCGTCTGCTCCGGCCTGGATAAGCAGCGACATAGGGCAGTCAACCACTTCAGCAGCCCGGGCCACCGTCATTAGATGTCAGCACCGCCAAAACTGTCAGCACCGCCAAGCCTGTCAGCACCGCCAAAAAACTGCCGGCACCGCCAAAAAACTGCCGGCACCGCCAAAACTGTCACAAAATGGTGTCTGGCTGCACACATCTATTGATGACTACAGTAATTGTAATTTACCCGATGTTTTACCTCCGGGCCCACTTCCACAATGCGTTCCCTCAGCGAGCCGCGGTAATATAGCGAAGAGTATCTATAAAAAAGACCCTTTCGGAACTTCACTTTGCTTTAAAGTTCTCCAGGCATACGCCCCCGGCGCATACAAGGCTTGTAATGCCAGTGGAGCTCCTATTGAGTTAACTTTCCGGCGAATTGGCCAGCGGACCAACCTTGAAAACATTTTCGCCGGCCATGACTCTTCCGGCCGGTATGGCTCTCATGCACGCACACGCACACTTTCCCTCAACAATTCTTGCTGTAAAATTCTTTTGAAATTACCGACTGTGTGAGAGATACTGGGTATAGTATCTACTGTGTGGTTCTACTGTGGCTCTACTTACTGTGTTGGTCGCGGCCTTCTTATCGGCACGATGTATATCATAATACCTTCCATAAATCTCACTATTAAGGTGGCCAAATTGTCGGCTTTGCCTGCATTATTTCCCTTTGCCGTGACACCAAGAACCACCACGCCACACAACTTTCCGCAGGCCAACAAGCCAACAAACCAACAATCGGAGATACAGACAGGTATTAATCTGGCTTGTTTCCTGTCATTCCGCACATCCGATAGTCGCTGAATTTCATTCCTTTTCACAACAATCGCACACGCTCACATCTTGAATTTTCCAACTCATATTCCTACATCGCTCCATTACCGAAATTATCACCACTCTCGGTCTATCACACAATGTTTTCAACATTACTTGGCAAGAAGCAATGGGATTCAACATGGGATGGCTTGCCTAGAGAAATCCGGCTTCTTATCTTAGAAGCCCTGATGCAAGACGGTTGCACACTGGGTCGCTTGGCCACAGTGTCTCGAGAGTGGCAAACAGAACTCGAGCGATATAACTTCGCCCGAATCAAACTGACACCATCGCGCCTCGTTGATTTTAGTTCGATGATTCATCGCAATCGGGCTCTCGTTGGCTATATCTGGTTCTGCTTGGAACTTGATGACTATGACTGCACCAAGTGCGCGCCTGCCCGTGGAATGCTCACAGACGTGGAGTGGGAAGAGGCATTTGCTATCAGCGATACAGATAACTGCCCTATCACCACGGCATTCCAGAATCTGTTCTCGATTCTCAGCACATGGAATCTTAACGGCGATTTGATACTCGATATTAGTATCTACTCGCCTAGTGACTCAAAACATTGGTTTAAATATCTGACCTTTATGCCCGATACCCCTTCAGATATGCTAGTAGGTGGTGGTATAGAGCAGACGATATTAAAAAAAGTCTATAATGATCCTCAACATGGCTGGGTTGCTGGTTTTCGACACTCCGCTCCGTCTACGGCGGCTATCCGCAAAGTTTTCCATTCAATTATGGAGGAGGGACCGTTTGATAGTGAGCAGTTAGAGCTCCAATGGTGGGATCAGCTTCCGTCGGTCCCGGCAGTAACCAGTTTACTTCTCCGGCAACAGAACCGCCGGAGATGGAAGCCGCGCTCGCTTGCACATATGTTTGCCCGTTTTCCCAGGCTCCAGGAAGTCCACTACGAGCCCTGGAGGGAATGGGACTTTATACAGAGCCATACAGATAGAAGTGAGTATTGCTGCATACCTGCCCAAGTTGTTGCTCGCTCTCATTTGTATAGGTACTCTATTGCTAATAATCCGCATCCGTTATCTAGATTTCCAATATCTTTTCGAGTCTATCCAACGTTTCAACAATAATCTCAAGAGACTTGTGGTCTTCGAGAACTTTAATCAACAGTACCCAGCTATTATGCAGCGATTCCTGCTCGGGGTTGACTTGAGCGGATGCGACAGTACTCGCAACCCAGCCCCAGCTGTTAGCCGGATGGTCGCACTCGCCAGCCTCAAGCTTGAGCATCTCGCAGCATCCTTCATCGTAGATGCTAGCCATTTCTTCGAGATCGAACCCTCTTGGGAGTGGCCAAACCTAACCTCGCTTGTGCTTACTTCAAAATTACTTACGCCTGACGAGAGTTCGATCAACATTGGAGCTATGCTTCAGGCAGCGGCGGTAGCGGCCATAAAGATGCCACAACTGGAAACAATGGAGATTTGGAACGGAAGAAAGGGATTGGCGGCGCTCTTCAAGTATCAGGCGTTCCGCGATATACAGCAAGCCATAATTATTTGGAGAGGCACATGGAAATTGAACATGGAACCATCTGTAATCCAGGCTTGGGAAGCCGTCGTACATCAGTATGACGGTTGGAGACTCAATTTGGTTCAGGAACGGCTGGATGAAGCTGTTATCAAGTCTCACGGTGATGCAATTCACTACCTAATGCTTTCAAGCCAGGTCATTCGGCCCATCTCGTTGCAGCAGATTCGGATAGAACAGAAAGCTCTGGAGGGCGTGCAGACCGTGTAATACCGAATGAATTATGGATACCAGAAACAAAGTGCCCCTGCATAATATGAGCTCACGCAGGCCTCCCACCCGCCCAGGCTTTTCGCATCGCACCCGCTGACGTTCGGAGCAGCCTTGGCTCAGTGTTCGTGCGTTGCACGAGACGTGGGAATTGACAGAGTAGATGAATCGGTGGCTCGAACGCACAGTGGGAGTTATAGAACGAGATAGAGAGAATCACAGGGCTCTTTGCCGCTTCTAGAAGTAACAGCACATGCACAACAGAATAGACAGGAGCTTAGCTGTAAAGCAGTTCCTCATGAGATGTACCTGCAGGAGACCACCTTCCCCAACACCCAGGACAACAGCCTGTAGCTTGGTGATGGGCGCGCCGACCAGCAATTCTGTGTGCGTGCTGCGGAGTGTGCAATGCAGTATTTTAGCGTCGGCCTCGTGAAGGAAAGGGTTCCCATCCGATGCGTTGGCGAACAAGTATGTAGCGCTAGGCTGTTCATCGACGTGCTGTTGTCGCTGTTGTCGCTGTGCGTTCATGGGAGGCTTTTCTGCTCGTACAAGGCCAGGTCATCTTCGCGCTCCGTCCAGGAAGGATTCGGCCTCGGGGAAGCCCACCAAGACCATCGGACCTTCCAACAAAACCCTGAACCCTTACCTTGGGGGTCTCCCAACTTCGATGATGTTATCACTCATAGGGGGATCCATCAGCTCTACCATGCTCTCGAGTGCACAATCGACTTGCACCGAAGATCAGGCTATAATAAAATGCATTCAACGTCCTTTGGGTAGCTAGTATCTTCATCCATGACCACAGAGGTGATAACCCACTCCATATCCGAATACATGAAAATCAGCAATGGTAAGGGTTCGACCATGGTGGGCAAGCTTTTACAAGCCCTATTAGGTCATTTCGGGTTTGTGGCCTACGCTCCCAATCAATTTTCAGCATGTTTTTTCACCCGTGCGGTTGGTTATTTAAGTAATTGGTGACAAAAACAGACTCTTTTCAGTTGTCATTGGAGCCATTTCTAGATGTGGTGCCAGAGTCATACGGGCAGAGCAGCACCTCCTATCCCTAAACAATACTCAATTGAAGGTAAGATAGGATCCTTCTTATGATAGGCAAGTTAATGCTACCCCAGCTGTGCCAGCATATGATTATGCCCAAAAACACCAAATTTTAATCGCCACGATTCAACCCAGACTATGTGGCTGTCTCCGACTGTTATGAAGGCGAAGTATACATACCTGATCGTGAGGACATCTTGCTGCCTCAGCCTTACCAGAATGCCTTCACTGCAGCTTGATATTTACTTAAAGTATATCGCACCAACTAGTTTCCTGACTATGGTTGGCACACTCTTGATGATCTCGGCTGCGGCTTTTGCACCATCCTTGCAACAAGCGATCAAACGCGTCAGTTGCAAACGGCTGGTAGTGGATGAAATCGTCTCGGTCCCTATCGCAACTGCCTGCCTCTCAAGGCTACGGAGATAATTTTTAAGAAGGTCACACTCGCGTTGAGAAAGTCCCACTCGCGTTGAGAACGTCACACTCGCGTTGAGAACGTCACACTCGCGGTGCACCTTCTGGATGTCGAAGTCAACAGAGGGCCTTAAAAATATCTCACCGCGCCGTCTTCTCTGTCTTCTCTGTTCTCAACAAAACATCAACACCACCACCACCACCATCAGATGTCCGGCCGAGGCCCCTCCGCCAGTCTCGCCATCCCCGACGCCCTCGACAGGGTTTTTGCCGCCGGCGACGCTGTCGCCGAAGCCAAAGAGGCCCGTGCCCGTGCACGCGAGGCGCTTGCCCGCGCCGAGGAGGCCGTCTGGCAGGCAGTCTACCGCCACAGCGTCGAGGAGGCGGCGCTCAAGGCGCTGCGGCGCGGCTGGGGCGGCTGGGGCAGCAACTAGTCTGTGAGTAACATACATTTCTTTGCGTCTTCTTTCCCTTGCACAGCACAGCACAGCACAGCACAGCACAGCTTCAGTATTGTTATGGGCGGCGAAATCGGACTCTCAAGCCTCCCTGTGGCGACCGCCTGGATAGTACCAGCCGCAAAGTTGCGGAGAGAGACGTACCTAAGCAATCCGCTTTCATGCACCTGGATAGCAGATAGGCAGATAGACAAATAATGAAATCAAAGTTTTCAACCTCCAGCAAGACCTCCACTTGAAGGTCAATTTGGACCGTGGACGTGGTGATCTCGATCGCGATGTCAAGGCAGGTTGTCACCCAGCCGTATCTACTGAATAGGGTAAATGCCTTTCGTAAGAAAATCTCATTTTGCTCTCTGAATCGCAAATACACCTGGGAGCCACTTCCTCCTGAAAAAGGATTTTTTCTATACCCACTGTTAGCCTACGGTTAGTGCATACGCACTAATAGTGCTCAACCACCTACCTCGATCTTAACAGACCGAAAATTCTGCTTCAACACGAATACTGGCTGCACAGGCAAGAGGAAGTCGTGCAGCCCCCGACGACGATACGCTGTGCGCCGCACAGTTACCGCCTACTATGGGGTCTAGTAGGTAGGTACTGGATGGTCCTACCAGCGGCACTTAGATCCCGACCTCGCACCCTTGCGGCAAGCTAACCTCGATCTCCCCGAAAGCTCCCACCTCTACAATCTTGGATGTTATCGAGGCACTACTTGGACTAACAAAGAAAGAGGGACCTACTGAGTACGACAACCTCCCATATAGTACACTGGCTGCTAGTCTATATTAGTACACTGGACAAGCTCTTGGATGGGGGGGGTTGCCGTGGACCATCTAGACGCCGAACTGTGGAACACTAGAAGATGAAATATTTGGAGGTTAAGGGTGGTTCTCTGCTGATCGGTTGAAGATAGTAGTATCTTGCTGGTAGGTCGAAAGGCAGAAAGCCTGGCCTGGCATCCCCTTTCCACAGAGACAACTCTGCCTTTTCAAATGGGGACTTAAGGCACCCCGTCTCTGGCCTGCCGAGGAGCTCTACTGCCTGCAGTAGGGAGCCTTCCCCAGGATCTCCTGGATAAAAAGAGCATTCGAACCTCTGAGCTCCCTTCGTTGAGGAGCAGCCCAATTACACAGGCAGGCCTGCCTGTGTAATAGTCCGGCCAACCCGCTGTGGCCTCGATTTGTATGAATATCTAGCTAGCTAGGTAGATCTGCACGTCCCATACCCCATTTCGGTGCGTAGTAGGGTCTCGGGTCTCCCCCTGGGATCGACCCTTTGGACGTTAATAGAACCAACATTTTTTGGGTGGAAGGTTTGCTAAGGTCATGTCACTTGTGTGCTTTAAGATAAAAAGTAACGGTTGCCAGCTTAACAGGTTTTGCAGCTGTCGTAAACCGTTTTAGGGGAGGAGAGGGCCCGTTAATCTGATATGATTATGTAATTTATTTGTGGGGCTGTTGATCATCTTTCTGCCTGTGAATCCATATCCAGCCTCACTTAGCCGCTCAGAGGGTACAGTTTTCTGTCTCCAAACCGACCAATTTGTGACACGCTTGAGCAGACAGATACCTTTTATGGGCAAAAGCCTCCTGCGTAGAGCCGCGTACGCGCAATTGGCGTACGCTCTGCTGACTCCAAAGCTCGCTCCAGAAATCAACTGGCAGATTTCCACCTCCATTGCTAATCCGACCTGGTGAGTTCCTACTAGGCAGTTCCAGTACAGTACAGTACCAGGCAAGTTCCAGCCCGTGCTTCAGGTGGTCTGCGGCCCGCCAAGCGCCACATTTTTCTCGCCTGCAGCGTTGGCGCTTGGCTGGAGCACCTGTTTTATGCGCACGATGGTATTCTCTACTTGATGAGTGTCGTAACGCCCGTCTGATTGAGCGCATGACTCTACAGTAAGAACGGGGCAGCATGTAACATATGTGTGGCTGAATCCAAGTGAGAGAAAAGAAAAGACTAGGCAAACTTCGGGTTATAAGCGCCTGGGTGCAGACCCCACTGCGCCCTCGGCTCCCCCCGCGGCTACTGCTCGAGCGGGAAGTGCAGGAGGTTACCCCCTTCGGTGGGGGAAGGGCGTGATTGAAGTGCTGTCTTGGCGCCGGTGCAACGTGCAGCTCGTATTCCTGCCCGCTTGGCAGAGATCCGCTGCATGCACCTGCAGTTGGGCAGGAGGGACGTGATTGATGTAACGACAAAGGCCTAAAGGCTGCACGTAATTATAATCCCGCCGAGCGCGATACGAGTTTCTAGAATCTGCAATCCGTGCTTAATTCAGGGGGATGCAACTATATAAGTGGTGAAACGAGCCCCTCCCGAAGATCCCCTGTCTTCTGGGTCATCAAAAATTCAGACCCCGAAAAGACTCAATACACGTTTAATACCGCGATGTTGTTCTCCGTCTCCATAGTCACCGCATCCCTCGTCGCCGCGGCCCACAGCGCGGCGATCACCGCTGTCGCCCCGCGCCAAGACGCAGCAGCACCCCAGGCATTCGAGATCCAGCGGGCGTACTCGGTGAAGCCGTCGGAGCGGCCACCCAGCTACCAGTACTGCGGCATCTCTTGTGAGTAGAAAACAGTAAAGCGCAACCGAAACCCAAAAAGAAACAGAACCACCGTATCAAGCACAAACAAATGATATCTGTCTAACGCAGAGGCGGCCCCGCAGTCAACGTAACGGACCCTGTATCGAGCCTAACGACGCAGTGCTCGGGCGAACACGGTCCCTGCGCGAGGAGCAGCTCGGAACCCGCGAAGCCGGAGCGGCTCCTCGACGCGGCGCACCCAGCGGCGTGCGTCGACGCGCGTTTCAGCTTCTGGCTCGACAGCTTCCTTGGGATCGAGGACTACAGCCTGGCGGTGCGGTTCGTCGAAGACGGCTCCGGCTCCGCCTCCGAGGAGTCCCGGGAGTACGGGGTGGAGCAGGTGCGCGTTGGCGTCACGCCGCGGATCAACCGGGAGAACTTCCCCGATTCCTGGCGCTACCAGTGTGGCGGCAGCAATTACTGCACGGGCATCGTGGACCGTGTCGAGGCGCCCTTTGTTGAGGAGTGAGGAGGTGCGAGGCTGGGGGGTGAGGCCCTGGGTATGCGTGCGATTAAGTGTACAGGTGTCCGGTTCTGGTAAACTGGAGTTTGCGGAATATGGTATGTTTTGCCTCGATAAAGCCGTTATGATGTTAATGTTCCGTGGCCCCCTTCAACAGTACGCCGGCGAGACGAAACACAGGTTGTATTCGCTGACTAAATTCACCTGCACATTAAGCAGCTAATGCACATATTGAGAGCCGAGATCGCAGACCGATTTCGTTGTGATTCCGCATGGGCCTGAGCCGTCCAACGATAATAGCTACGGATACAGTTGCTGTCTTAGCTAAGTATGTAGAGCCCCCCCGACCATGAATAGGAATGAAGAAGAAACCTCTTTATGAATGTCTGTTGCGACAAGACGCCTAGTCTAGGCGAAGGACGGGGACCGCCTCATCAGCCTGCATTTCCTCCATCTGCACGGCAGGGCTCCTTTCCACAGGATGCTGCGGCGGAGCCGGGATGACCGTCTCTGGGCGCTTGTGGCTCTTCGGCTTTGCCCCCACGCCGAGCACATCCGTCACGACTAACCGGGCCAGCTTGACGCATTTCTCGTCGATCGCCCTCCAGAAATATTCCCCGAGCAGAACCGTAAGGATTAAGGTAGGGACGTAGGCGACCACAAAGCTTGGCGTTGTAGACCACTCTTGTGCTTTCGTCAGATGACGAAATAGGGGACAACCCACGTACTGCCGTACTATCCAGTGCACTAGGTAGAAGGCATAGCTGATCTCGCCGAGATATCGTAGCGGGGCGCACGATAGTGCTCGTTGGAGTGGAGGAAGCTGCTCCAATCCCCATAGCAAGACGATAGCGCCTATACTGCCGAAGTACCTAACAGACCGCTAGAGTCAGTATTGCTTCAGAAGAACATGAACGCCTTCCATGGGTTTCAACTCTCTAGATAGGGCCGAAGGAAAAGTCGAGTCTACTCACCAAGTAAAGGCGGTGCTGAGCTCCGTCTCCGTCCTGCCCTGCCAAGACTTTGGTGCTAGCTTCCAGAAGAAATGGTACGGCTGGATCTTCATAGACTCCGGATCCTCAGGCCAGCTGCAAAATATGAGCCCGAGCACGGCGGCGGCAGACCCCGCTACGAAGCCAAGCCATCGGTTAGGTTTAAAATCGGGCCGTCTGATCAAACGCGCTAAGTCGCTGGACAGGGGAGCGAAGCGCAGCTCCGCGACCAGGAGTCCTCCCATGAAGCCCATGACGTCCCATCGACGATCGCAATAGACGGACCAGATGGCGATGCCGAATATCACCATCTTCCGGGGAATCGTGGTGAGCCTGCAGGTAGCTATCAACACGAGGAACAGGACAAGCGAGAGGCGGTATTCCAGTGCTAATGTCCACGCGTGGGGAAAGTGCTTTGGCATCTTGTGAGACTCCCAGTCGTAAGGATTCATGACGGCAACGCAGGAGAGGTAGAACTTGTGTAGCTCGGCCATGAGAGAGGGAGCATCGCGGTCCATGTCGCCCCAAGGCACGTAATAAGTTAGGATAGAAGTAATGAATGCAAGAACGAACATAGGAGTGAATAACCGTATGCCACGGCGTAGTAAGGCGGAGCAGAACCCCGTAAGCAAATCATCCGCCACCTTCTCTGGGTGGTAGCTGTTGATCTTGCGCAGGGAAGAATAGCCCAGGACGAAACCCGACAGGGCAAAGAAGAGGCACACTATGCCCTTTCCCGTGTGCACAACTCGAACGATGGGCAGTTGGAAGAAATGTTGGTTCTCATCAGGGTCTTTGGCTCCATATGCTTTGAAGATCCATGATTCATAGTAATCCATGGTCATATGGTGGTTCAGGACGATCCAGCAGGCCAGCCCCCGGATGCCGTTCAGGTAAGTGGTAGACGTCGTCGGTGGTAGTGTCCGGTCTGTCTTCCCGAGAGGCCGAGCAACGCAGAAGGGGGCGAGTGCCCAGAGCCACTGGGTGTTCGGTCTCGCTGTCTCTAACCATTGGAAGCGTGGCGGCGCAGGGGAGGCCTCTGCTTTGAATTCATCGGTCGCTGGAACACCATCGTTTGTCAGCGGAAGTGACTCGTATGCCTGGCCGGCATCTCTCCGGGAGATGAACAGTCGAAGAAAGCTAGCCATCACGATGGTAGTAGGTGGGTAGGGTGAGAAGGAGGAGACTGCCGCGAGGAAGGAGGGAATAGGTTCTGCTTTGGTTTCATGATGGTACAGAGTCAAGGGGGCCGATTCAAAATTTAACGGCCCTATATGCCTTATTACGGGCTCTCTTACGCGATGGAATAACGGAAACAATGTGGCGGCTACCCCTTCCATCTGAGACAGCTATATGGTCATCCCATCCCAGACATCTAACACTCTCTGCCAACGACATGTATGTAGTAGAGTTACCATAGCAGGCTCAGGTACTGTACAGTTAGTACTTGCGCAAGGCACCCAAATTTACCACGTCTCATGGCCCCTGAGGCCTATCGGCAGGCTAAGTACCGGAGTAATAGGGCCATCTCAGCCCCATGGGGCCCCACTAACCCGCAGAGGGTGCTACTGCAGATGCTCCTTTTGAGATTGGTTGCGACTGCCCAGAACACACATCGTTATCAGTTGTCCAGTCATAAGATTTTGAAGAAACGCCCAACATTACGTCATCGGCATTAGAAACCGACGGACCGACAAAAACAGGATGATCGGATGGGTATATCGGCTCCTGCGACTGCCAAGTCAAGCTGAGGCTTGATAGCCTCGGCTTCCTCTGTGCGACCGAGTCTGAGCAGACACTCATGATAGCCATGCAACGCCCACACGTTCTTCGGATGTCTTAATGCCCGCGGCAGCGAGTCGCTAACCCCAAGATCTTCTTCATAGACTGTGATTGCCTGGCCGAAATGGCCCTGTTCCATCAGCAACGCCCCCAGCGCATGGCAAGGCGGTTGCATAAAGCCCCAAGGCTCGTCGTAGGGCAGATTCCGGCTGCGGTTCATCGCCTCCCGCAGGTTGGCAAAGGCCGTCTCGTACAGTCCCTTCCGATATTCGAGTTCGCCGTCCAACATCGCTTCCGCCACCCGCAGGATATCCACGCAAGTGTTGTTGAATAACGTCCGAGAGGTTGGAACAAGCTTGAAAGCCTCCTGGAATGCCTCGCGCTCTTTCTCGGCTTCTGATATCTTACCTGTTGCCGCATAGGCCATTCCTTTGCCGTAATGTGTCATGGCAGTAGTCACAGAGAAGAGAACGGAGTCTTCAGGAAGAGGCAAGTCGATAAGGTCTTGCCACCGGCCAAACCTGATGAAGACGTGAACACGCATGCTCATGAAACTTTCGATCCAGTCCGCCATCGGTGGGGATTCCAGCCGCAATACAGTTTCAGGCACGGCTTCCATAATCCTCGTCGCGCTTTCGAGAGCAGGCTTTGATTGCCCTGCGAACATCGCACAATAGATGCGAAAATGGTAGTCATGCATACGATAGAGAGTGTAGAACCCGAACGCCCCCTCACGGGCAAGAAATTTTTCGTCGGCAACGATAGCTTTCTGGTTCGAATCTATGCCATTTTGATAGTCGCCAAGCAGCACGTCGATGTGACTAGGCATGTGATTGAGATCTGTCGAGGCTCGAGGTTAGCAATCGCGCACTTAGGGTGGAGGGGAAAGGGAGGGAAAAAAGTGGGGACTGGGTTCAGGAGTCTTTCCTCCAAGGGGAGGTTTAGCGACACATATGCTCACGACTTATGGCATTGGATGAAACAACATTGACAAAAGCACACATACGCCCAGAGTCGGGGACGATGCCCCGGAGATGATTAGCTGCATCTAGCGCCGCTTCGGGCGTAGGCGACATCTCCATGAGGTGTATATAGAGGTGGAGCAATCCTGGATGCCGCATTCCGCCGTCCTGTGCCATGGCGCGATCGAGAACAGCCTTAGCATCTAGTGTCCGGGCATCCGATGCGGGCTCCCCGGATGGCAGATCCCATAGCATCCACGGGGTCAAATTCATCAGCGCGTCGGCGTAAAGAACGGCGACGTCCAGGTCATCCGAGAACTCCTTGTAAACCTTCTCCATGGCATCGGCATATCGTTGATTCCAGATGCCCATGTCGCCATCGAAATTCTCAGTCGGGAAGCGATGCTCGAGCGCCTCGACGAGCGCTTTCTCGACGGGCAGAGCGTTGTGCACAGTCGCCTTCGCCTCCTCGATGGCGCGCCGGCCTCGGCGAGCCGTGTCTTCAATCTTATCTATCGAGTCCCAAGGGAGGTTGTAGTTTGGCCCCAGCGCGTATGCGACTCCCCAGTGCGCAAAGGTGCAATTGCCGTCAAAGGCGAGCGCCCTCCTGAAGCACTTCTCGCTCTCCTCGTGGTTGAAAGCGTAGCTCCATATGAGACCGCGGGTGCACCACACCCGTGCTTCTTCGCTGGGAGCATTTATTGCTCTTTGGTAGGTGCCGAGGTTATAATAAGGTAAGTTTGTGCTTACCCGTTCAGCCCCCCCGTCCATGGCGAGTTATTATAGTTTGAAGAGGATGGAAAGGTTGTTGTCATCTTCTTCCGCGGGGCGGCCCATTGAACGAGGTCGTCTTCGAGCCCAGCCTCGTGTCCACGGCTCATTTGTCCAATGCATAGAGTCTTGGCGAGTTCATTTGTGGATTGGCTCCGTTGATCGCATAACGATGCTTCCGGTAATCTCGCGTTTAAGCTTAGTGCAGTAATATGCAATTATGCCACATAGAGTGGTACTTTGCCAGTAGCAGAATAGCAGAGACGTGATTACCACAGAGTTACTCCTAGCATTAACTTACTAAAAGACCGAGGGATGAGACAAACCCATGGGACGGGCGGTTAGTGTATACAGTAACCCTTATACCACACCAAGATTTATGCCAGTCGGCGAGCACGGGAAGTATAAATCAGTTTCCTTCTTGACGTTTTAATGTGGTGTTGGAATAGGGTCCTGAGGTAGCGGATTCACCCAATTGCATGACTTTTAGTCTAGGGGTTTATGGTGGCGACAGCCATAAGTGAGTCAAGTTTCCAGACCCCGTCTCGCGAATCTGCAATCTTATATCAAGATGTGAATCCTATCTTGGGCAATATGCCAGAAACCTTGACTGAGTGACTTGGTTCCAACCATATGTTTATTTCCGGTCCCTCTATGCATTTTCTTTCGACTTTGAACGTCGCTTCAAGTAATCCGATAAGACTCCGTTGGAAAAGCCTTCATCTTGAAAGGCCAGGAAATGGGAGGGCTTCGGGATAGACCGCGGTGATGATATCGTTCTTTTTAAGCTGGACAGTACAGCCTCCATCTAGAGTCCTCCTAGAAGCAGTTAACTACCTGGATAATCTCTGCTAGTAGTACGCTGATTTATAACGAGACGTGGAATGGAAAATGTCTCTAACAATCCAGTTACTAGAGGCTTTCATCGAATCAGGGATCTATAACCCCTATATCCGTAGCAAAAGCTAGTCCAGGGGATGCAATGTTGTTCTTGCTCGAGAGCGAGGCTTTCTAAATAGTTGAGGTGACTCCAAAATATATATGACCTGTCACATAGGCGGGTAGCCCCTGCCGTGACACGGCCGGTCAGCGCTTCAACATCCGATCTAAAGACTCGGGCCATGATTCTTCTGAAGGCGTGCTACAAACCCGTATGTAAAATTTACATTCCGTTATTCACGGAATGTATAGGCTTGAACAGTGTTACGGCATTGAGTCTTATTGCAGCCTCGATTTATTATATAAACCTCGCAGCTTCTTAATCGTGAAGGACTCTATTGCATATCCCTTTATTACCAAATACACGGCCTTTACACCTCACTACTTACCTCACAATGGACATGCGCTCTAGATTGTCATCCCATTCGCCTGAAGTCGCAGCGTTTGTGGGCACGCTCTCAGCCCAATTAGTCAACGCACAATAACGGCCCCCCTGAATATAAACTCTAACCAAATTTTTGAATATCCTTTTATGAGCTGCCTCCTGATGCACTGCCGATATCCGTTGCTTGAACCCACTGGAATGAAACGGCCGGTTAATTATCAGAACAAAACCAAGATTACAGCACACTAATAATACGTTTCATCCCAGTGGTTGCCTCGTCCTGCGAAAATAGTCTCGTTAGGTTATACATGCCTCCAAATTGAGCGGAACAAAAGGGGGCACCCACACAACGACATTACGCAGCAGCAAACCGGCACTGCGGATACCCGTCCCCGCGGCCAGCGGTGCGGGAAAGGGGCGCTCGTTGTACGTATAGACGGCACTTTCCTTGCGGAAGTCAAACATGTAGCCGTTGGCGTGCGAGTACGTGGCCGCTGGGGTAGCCGTCTTCGTGCCGCCGTCATGACGGGGCTACTGACGCACGCCCCCTTGAGCGTGATTGCACCCGCCCACCGTCCGCGAGTGCACGCCCTGGTACGACGACTTATGTGCATCGCGCGTTTGTTCGGTCTGTGCGTCCGCCGTCGCCGCCGACGTGATGCCCATCGCCTACGTCAGCTTCACGTCTGACCGCGGCTCCACCGCGGCTGCGGAGGCTGTCTAACGACCGTTGCTCGGTTATTCCACTCTCGTTCATCTTGGATGATACTCGCAAGGGTGCCAACCTATGCACCTCCTACTTCGCATACCTTAACTGACGATAGACGACCAGCATGGACACCACAAGCATTTTCTTCATTTGTAGTTATAGCACTGTTTCTTGCCCAACTCTTTCCGGGCTGTAAATGGAGTGAGCAGAGCAGTAATGGAATGCCTTGCTGTATTACTGGATGGCACAACTGCTAGTAGCTAGATCGTGAATAATCTACGACAGCGCTGTAGTGTGGCCTAGCCTGGGCAAAGAAACCGGGCTACTATCGGTAAAAAACCAAGTCTTCGAACGTGTGGCTGATTAGTAACAGAGTCCTGGGCCGATCGTAAGTGATGGAGAAACGGCCGTCCTCGATATACCGACGCCTGCCAGAAACTGTGAGCAATTGGGTGTTACTCAGAGGGAAGAGGATTGATATTAAGCCGCGGAAGGTACTGAATACTACATAAGTAATGGAAGTGGGATGTCTATTTGTCTCTGAACCATCTCGGCTAAGATGGCTTCTTCCCTATTGTGTGCATCCGACAAAGGGCGATAGAACGTCCGTACAACAATATTCCACCGTGCGTCAAGCTTCTGCCGATTTCGTCAATAGGCCAATGAAAAGGTGATTCGGTAGCTACCGTTAACGGTCCGCGGTAGTCAAACTAGCTGGGGCGCTACCCGCTACTCCC
The DNA here is from genome assembly GCA_004155945.1 of Monosporascus sp. mg162. Classification (NCBI taxonomy): domain Eukaryota; kingdom Fungi; phylum Ascomycota; class Sordariomycetes; order Xylariales; genus Monosporascus; species Monosporascus sp. mg162. The sequence goes on from QJNY01000083.1 coordinate 150,872, forward strand.
CGTTATGGGGCCCCGATGCCGCAGTTAGGCTCCTGACGATACCGTCCTAATAACTTCAAACCAAATCGCTACACCTACCTTCTCTCTGATTCTGGACTCATTTCGGATCAATGTCATTACAACAGCCTCGAAACGCAAAAAGCGGGCTCGTCCACCAACCGCAGACACCGCCCTAGTAATTCCTTCCTTGTAAAGCTGACCCTGCTGGCAATGAGTTCCTTGACCTTCAAAGCTATCGGCCCATCGTCCCCGCGTAACCCCGCGTCCCATAAATGCCCGTCCTCGCGGTCCAGACCACCGCTGGGTCGGTCATTGCCAGGCGACTGTAACCTTGAATATAAGCCGGGGTTATCCACTGATGCGGAACTTGGCGTTGAATTGCTGCTTCCGCATCCTGTAACTGATTTGCGGAAGCTTGTCTTTAATTTCCGACCTAGCCGCTCAGACCCCAACTCAAAAGCCTGATTTACTTTCCTCCACGCCCATGGAGACAAATGACCCCGGATCCAAGTCCTTTCAAGGGGCACGAAGCATCACATACAGGCTCTGGGCAATATTGGTGGGGTAGCCCATCGCCTTACCTGAATTATACTCAATCTTCCTTAAATGCTAGCATACCAATCGCGATCAAGCCACAACACCGTAATGATGGCAAACCCGTTTTGCTTCATTCTACAGCTATTGAAGCTGGCGAGAAGGTAAAGAACTTCTGTAATTCTCTGCGAGTCCCCCGGATTAAGTTCTGTATAAGTATATCTGCTCGCTGACACGCTCACCCGAACTGCTGTTTCAGAGTGCCCCAACATTATTCAGAGCCTAACTTCTTGGCTCGTGTCTCCATGCCTCTAATTCTCGTATTGTAATTTCAACGGGGAACTTCCACTCTGATCGCCCGTTTACTCCGGATATGCACTAAAATGGTGAGCTACAGGGAGGTCGCGACAAAGGGTTCATCAACTCCCGCATCACAACCAACAGACTTCAGCCGCCATAAGTCCAGCCAGGGCCTCAGAAGTGGCAGCAGGTTACTAAGGAGTCCATGTTTTGATAAGCGGCATAGCAAGCTGAACGCTGGAGCGGCATAAAGGGGTCGCTATCCCGTACATCCTGCTGACTCTTTCGCGCCTGGCCGCTGGCGGCTTCAGTCATTCACCCAGGTTCCTCTTATATCGATGCCGAGTGAAGCCATTGATTGACATTACGAATTCCCATGAACTGGGGAGACTTCTTCTCAAGAGTCCCGGTGCTCGGCCTCTCAGCCCTTCTTGGTGCCTTGGCCTGTAGCGTAGGAACAGCAGCCGTCTTGGTGTCCTCCGACGGAAAAGAACACAAGACTTGGCCCAGCCCGGATCTCTGCGTCCAGCCCTCCGTCGTATTATCGGTCTTGACGGCCTCAGTCAATGCCATGCTTATCCTGGCTTTGCACGAAGGAGCCACGATCTCGTGGTGGGTCAAGATGATGCTGGGCGGCAGCCTGAACGACTGCCACAGGTACTGGAACTACTCTAAAAGCGTTTGGGCGGCCGCCACGTCGGGGAAGCATTTCAACAAGGTCGCGCTGGCCTGTCTCATGACCACCATAGTCGTCATAGACGGTCCGATTCTCCAACACGCGTCTACGGTAACGTCCATCCATGTTTCAAACCCCAGGAACTTCTCGATGGCCCTCAACCAGAATCTGCTCGATTACACGACGGGCTGGTACACGAGCCCTGTGGAGATGGTGGACACGCTCTCGGACAGCTTCGCGCAAGTCCTTGGGGGTTACAACGGCAGAGAGCCTATTGTCGTCCGGGCCGAAGACTGCCACGGCACTTGTCGCGGAGAAGTCATCGCGCCGGGCTGGGAGGTCGAATGCTCGACCGGGACACAGAAGGCTCCCGCAGCGCCCGAAATCGCAGACATGGTCAACATCGGCTCTATTTCCGTCGAGTTTGGCGGGGTAATGGACACTAACCTTATAAACGTTTCCACACTGTTCATGCCCCAAGGGATGGAACATAACTTGGCCACCTCAAAGTGCACGATGCGCTTCGGACGCGTTCGTCACCCAGTCGAGCTATCGAATGGAACCGTGAGGCTCTCGCGGCTGTCTCTGTCGGGAAATATCACCGTCGAGAGACAATACCCGCAGATGGAAACCGCCGGTCTCGGAGTTTTTCCCTCGACGCTTGGGGGCATCGCGTTCGCGGTAGCCAAGCAATACAACAGCGAGATCATCCTATACAATGGGAGCAATTTCCAAGTATCCGCGAACGGCGTGATGGGGTACGCGTACAGGAACTCGTCGGACGACATGCTGGGGACCATGGGCATGACCTGGGCGGACCCGATGGCGGACGTCGTCGCCGCGATCCAGGAGCTGACGTTCCGGGCGGCGGTCTTCCATTCCAACGCCACGACCCCGATGCAGCGGATCGAGGGCGAGGAGACGACGCGGATTACCGTCTACACGGCCAACTACAATTACCTGGCGGGCGTACTGGTACTTATGATTGTGGCCACACTGGCGATGTTGCCCCTGTTCCACGGCTGGTGGCACCTGGGCCGCGATGTCACGCTGAGCCCCGTCGAGATCGCTGCCGCGTTCCGGGCGCCGCACACCGAGGGCGGAGATCCGAACGCAGACGTGTATACGCTGCTGCGGCAGATCGGCAAGCGGAAAGCCCGCTACGGGATCATTGACGAGAGCGGCGTGATGCGGTACTATCACGGGTCGGAGAGCCAAGCGAGCTTCACGGGGGTAACTACACATACGACTTCTAAATCCCAAGACATTGAACTTCAGGAGGGCGTCGCATCACGTGGACTTAGTCCGGTGCCCAGCCCAGGATTTGGCCAAGGACTTAGCCCAGGACACGAATTACCGCGTCGGCCAACGCTGGGTATCGCAGATCCCGAGGTTGTCAGTTGGCCGCGTCGGTGATATTTGATGCACAGCAGAGGACGATCAGTTATGAGTTTGAGTCGGATTAGCGTTACACGTACGATAACTTCTAGTCATAAAGATAATGTAAAAACTTTACAGCTTCAGGATTACGGGGCCTCCCGGCAAATGCAATGCAGAAGTCTTAATAATTCTCGACCAGGAGGCTTTTAACATGTACATGTCGACGAGACCCAGACCTACGTATATCGCAGTTTCCACAATAGTATACGGTCAATGTCAGAAATTTCGGTGCAGCAGCGTGAAAGGCTAGCAGAAACAGTCTCACAGGTAGGTAGTAGTAGATTAGACCAGTAACACCTGGCCCTTTTCCAATATGTGGGAGGAGAAGGACCCTATATACACCTAACACCCCTGTATAGCCCCTGTATAGCCCCTTTCTAGAGGACTCCACCTTGGCCCGTGACAGTCAAGGTCTTTTCAATCGTAGATGGCTTACTTTAGCATAGCGATAAGAAAGGCAGCGCATTTTAGTAATGATATGTATTTATCTTATAGAGTTAGCTCGTCATTAGTTAGCTAACCCACGCAGAAGCTTCTCGATATTAACGCTTATTTAGTTATGCAGAGTGTAGTTCATATAACCGAAACCAGCAGACTTATGCCCGCCCTTATTGTTCTATTTTAACGTAGGTGGGGTGTCCTGTCTCCTCTAACAAGGCAGTTCTTTTGCCTGGATCCACGCTCCTCCTATCATGAAGATATATAGCCAGGATGATCTACGACGCAGTCAGGACAGCCACAGCATAAATTATGGGTTTGTCCACAGCGATGAACTATTGTTCCGAACATTCTAAGCATCCATCGATTCACCTTGAAGATTCCTCGGAATCTTACAATTCTATTCTACTAAAGCCACCCCCCGTGACCGAGCGAGCCTTCTATGGTACATTCTTATAAGTCTCGACGACCAGCTCCTTATTCTCCTCCAGAAATTGCTTCAATGTCTTAAACCCAAGTCCAAAGTCGTCGATCGGTTGCGTATCCCACTCGGGATGAAGCTCAGCATGCCTGATACGGCACAGCTGGCCCAACAACACGGGGTTCTGCTCGGCCGCCTTCAGCACCTCCTCCTCCCCGAGCGTGCGCAGGCTCAGCTGCTTGCCGGCGGCCGCGGAGACGAGCTCGACTACCTCGCCGATGGGGACGCGCTCGGCCGCGATCTCAACCTCACGCCCGTTCCAGTCCTCGGGGTTCAAGACGGCGGCGGCGGCGACGCGCCCGACGTCCTCGGGGTCGATGTACTGGTTCCGGAAGCCCGGCGGGGATGCCGTGTTCCAGACGCCCGTGCTAGTCATGTCGGGGAACTGAAACGCGGCGAGCGGCAGCACGAGGTTGTTCATGAACTCTTGGGGCCGCAGGATCGTGTAGTACTTGAGGCCGGCGCTGCGTACGCTCTCCTCGCCCGCTATTTTGTTCTCCCAGTACACTTTCAATATGGGGCTCGCGTCCCACAGCGGTACCTCCTTGATGTGCTCAATTATGCCCGTTGTGCTGTAGATGAGGTGCTCCACGGATCCCGACTGTTTCGCGGCGTCCACGATGTTTTTCGTTCCGCGGACCTCTTCCTGCCAGTCGGTGAACGAAGGGATGGACATCCAGAACACGGCGCTGAATCACAATCCCAAGTCAGTAATTGTTTCGCTCTAAAAGTTTGCCCAGAGTAGAAGATCTGAAATAGCCATGAAGGGAGATGAAGGGTTCTAGATGCTTACCTGGTACCAGCCATAGCAGCCTTGATAGCGTCGAGGTCGTCCGTGTTGCCTTCGAATAGCACTGCACCCTGAGCTTTTAGGGCCTGGGCAGCCTCAGAGTCCGGAGTGCGGACTAGAGCGTGGACTTCATGGCCAGCCTTGAGCAGAGAGCGGGCGGTAGCTCCACCCTGCTTCCCTGTTGCCCCGATGATGAGTGCTTTGACCATTTTGAATGAATAGGACAATAACGCTGCTGTCTTCTATTTGATCGAGTGGATAGCTACTCGCCATCTTGAGACGGGCATGAGATCGGACTTATATAGGATCTTTTTGGGGGGTACGGTAACTACTGGCGTCCGTGGTTGCAGCGCCTTTTTTCTGATATCAATTTGCGGAGTGCAACTTGAAGTTCCGCCATCCTGAGTCGTCAACAGCATGGACAGATTTTCCATCCGAGGGCCGAGATTGACTGCCAGCGGCGACGAATCAACTCTAGGCTCTAGCCTGTTTATGGAATACACGCCTTGGCGGTGTTGAGAAGGAATGGATTGATTGGGGATAATAGAATATTATGTATGCTTATGACCACCGGGTCATTTTCTGTGGAGAGGACAATGCATCAGAGACTTGTGCGATTGTCTCGTAGCACAGGAGGACTACTGCCCGGGTGTCTCCGTCCCGGTCTTCTTATTGCTCCGAAGAGCGTACCTCGGGGTGGGTCCGTCCCGGCTCGACTTATTAGCGGCCAGCTCGGACCATGGTCTCTCCAGCTAGCCTTATTATTTACGCACAGTACCTAAGTTCGTTTGATAAGTCTCCCATCGCGCTCAATCGATCCGAAACGAAGAACCGTGAATTGCAAGATGCGAGGAGCACGACTATTCCAACTGCGCTCAGCATTCCCTCATGGCCACACCGTTTCCCGTTAATCCCTCGCAAGAAGGTTTTATATCCACCTACGAATTCAAAGTTGGTGGGAGGTATTGTCGGCCTAACACAACAAATTGTGTCGACAAGACTAAAGACTTATACGTACATAAACTGGCCGATTAGTCACGGTTAGCCTGATGGATCAACCAGGCGCTCCTCAGAGGGTGTTCCAGGGACAGCGACCATAACCCACATGCCGATACACCATCATGCTGGTAGCTACAGGTAGTCATCTGGCATCCACGACTCGGGAACTTGTATCCTGCAATGCTTTAATATCTAGTTCCTGCGGAAAGTCGCTGTCATGCGGTGATGCAGCTATGGCCTCTCCAAGGGCATCTGTTCCATGAAGGCGAAGATATCAGGGAATTCGATGTGTATATGCCCTATTCGTTGGCTGGAGCGATGGGCTTTCTGGTGGTCATGGAGCCAGCGTGTAGCTACACGATGGCCAATGTTCCATGAGGAAACGCATGCGCGGGGAGTCGACCCCCATTAGCAAGGTCTACCTATTTCGCACAATGTCAGTTCCAGACACTGTCTGATAATCGTCGAGCACGACGTACCATTTGCATTCCCACATGGTTGGCATTAGCACAACTGGTCTCATCCCACATTGTAGATCGCGAAAGCATCCCTAGCCCAGTGCTCGGACGTGACCTCGTCCGCATTCCAAGGCCTGAACTCGCCGTCCTCGAAAACGCTGAAGCTCACGACGTCCAGATACCTCACGACGACGAAGCAGCGCTTATCGAAGCGCCCGCCGGCCCGCCATCGGTCCAGCCGCGGTCCCAGCTGGCGCTCGATGGCGCTCTCCTGCTCCTCGGCCAGCGCGCGGCTGTGGTCGTCCTCCTCGTCCCAGGCGGCGGAGCTCTTAACCTTGGCGCGGAAGAGCGAGTTGACGGCGACGCACGCGACGGGCATGTCGGCCACCTTGCCTTCGGGCACGGGCACCCAGAACACCCGAGTGTCGGCTCCCCGCAGATACAGCCCCGCCTCGATGACCATGTCCTGCTCGAGCGGGCCCTCGTCCAAGAAGGGTCCGTGGAGGTAGTGGTGCAGCCAGATGAGGCAGTCCTTCCAGCACAGCCGCCTCGCCTCCTCGAGGTTGCCTGAGACCTTCAGCTCGTCCCAGGCCTTGTTGAGCTCGGTCTGCTCCTCCTTCGGGATGGAGGCGTCGAGGGGCCGGGCCGCCGCCAGCAGGATCGTCCCGACTGTTGCTGCTCTCAGGGCTGCCGTCCCCGCCTTCTTCGCTGACTCATGGTTGTGATGTTGCGCGCGTGGCCACGTGACCTGGCGTCGGAACTTGGTGCTGCGGCCGAAAAAGTGTGTTTTTGGCTGATGGCCACGGGCGATGAGTCGACATACCGTAATGCGGAACATTGCAAGGGACAGCGAGTGCTGTACCGCACTAAACTTTAAGGTGGGTGGGCTCGGTGATTGAGATCTGGGATGAGAGTGAATCGAATCTCGGTTCTGAGCGCCCCAGTTATTCGCGCCCCATCAAACCGTTAATATGTTCGTATTAAACCTTTCTGGCAATCCTGCCGACGGTTCTCCTCCCTATACTGACCAAGCGCATTAGCGGAGCAGGGCTGGTACAGCTGCCATAACACCACAACCACCACCGCCACCACCCACGAATATCAACGCCATAAATCTCGATGGGGAGCCTGCTGCTGAACCACCAGACCCTGGGTGTCTAGCCTAAGGCTTGCAATGGTACCTAAATGGGTACCCATTACTACCCACAACGTAAATTCATGCACCATAAAAGCTTAATACTTACGGCTTCCTGGAAGGAATTATTATGAACGCAATTCTGTATCATTTACGGAAGTTTATTGTTTACTTGTTATTGAAAATATCATCCGGAGTAGTAATGTACCCATTTGGGTACCTATTGCAAGCCCTAGCCTAACTGTAACCCTAACCACCTAACCCTAACGGTTACGGTCGCTGGCTAGATACCTACCTAAGTAACCAAGTATTGAAGGCTAAGCTACTGCCTTTGTTGATAATTTTTCAGGAGTAAAAATAAGGGCGGCCCAAAAGGGTCTAGCATTGACAAAGTTACGATTTGACAAGGCGCGAGTAATGTCAGACCTATAGCGCCGAAAAATGTGACGCCCGACACGATGGCGGGACACACTATAGAACTCGTACATAACTAGGGCGGTATTCAGGAGTTTCAAGTCGGCGTGTCACCAACCGTAACGGTGAAAACAAGGCCGTCTTGGCAGTGTTGGCACTTAACGCTTATTGGTGTTTTTCTTACCGTTACGATCCCAGCAGACAGCCGCAGATTCCACGGCAGCCAATGACGGTCGAGCTGGTTACCCAAGTCATCTCGGCCCTTGAGGATCACAGATCCATCTTCGGTGAATAGCCGAGGCCATGTTTGAAGTAGCAGTTGTACATTCGGAATGATTTGGGAACACAGAGTCACTGTACCTGCTTGGACAACATCGGATTCCGACAAAGCATACTATGGTATCAGGCAAAATATTTAACACGCTCTCAGGTACCAGTGGGCCGCGGTAGTAGCCACGCCCCCAAAATTAGGTGTAGCTTTTACAGGCGTCAGCCGCAGATACATGCGAACAATTGCAGCCCTTTTGCAGCTCCTAATCCAAGGTAGGTTATTACCAAGTGGGTCTCCTAGCTAGAACACCTATATAGTAACAGTGTGATAAGACTTACCCACAACGCCATAGTATGCATCTTGGAATGCTGGATGTACCTAGCCTGCCGGGCTCGAGACATAGCACCAGGGAGTTATATGAGCTATGGTGCTCACAACTGTTAAGCCGCAACGCGACATCTGTACTGAAGAATGACTAAAGGTCTACGTCTTAACTCTCTGTGTTATCCGGCCTTCCCAAAGCGTATCCTACGCTGTTGTTGTGGGAAATGCTTGGCCAATTTTAAACCCTTCCCAACCGTAGCCATGCTCCCCGTACTGCTCGTAGTACAGATACATGATACCGATCTGTCGTGATCGTACACTTATTGCCCCATCGTAGAAGATACACACTCTAGGGCACCCTTTCTCAAGAGCAATGTCTTTTTCGCTTCACACGGACATTGATGTTCGGCTAGAATCCTTTCCTTGCGGGTTGGCTTGCGCGTATGTCACCAGTTCGGCCTCATCCTGCATCCTTTCAAATCCATCCTCTCCCCGCTTCCGGTTCTGTGTCGACTCGGCGCTCATGTGGAAAGTGCGGTTGACGAATATGCCCTTGTTGGCAAGGCTGCCCCCGCTTCGTGGATAGTCGGAAGAGTTTTGAGAGCCGCTTCTCCTGATGATCAACGCGGTCACGCTCGGTAGGCAGGCGCAGATGAGACCAATACCGATTTCGGCATTCCTGCGGCAATTGTTTAGCAATGGCATTTCTCATAGCTGAATAGATCCAAAAAGGAGGAGCCGGGTGCATACCCGGTCAATACGACTTTAGTGAAGACTATCGTTTGGTTCGCCGAGTGGCCGTCATGGAGTATCAGGCCCAACCGGTAGATGCTAAAGGCCGTCGCTGTCCCTCCGGCGCAGAGGATGCCGATCACGCGCAGCTTCTTCTTGAAGGGAAGCTGCAGCGACCACGTAAGCGGGAGGGGGAGGCACAGGATGGCCAGGTCACTGATGACGCTTATGATGGCGTCAGTCGTGATGATGGCGCTTTGGTCAAGGCACTTGTCCGCCTCGCCCCTCCAATAGGCCGACACCGGCTGACAAATCCGGATCTTGACGATAAGCCCCGAGACGTAATAGAGCACTATGAGTCCGAGTAGGGAATAGATCCCGAAGAGGGCCTTCTTATGGACGGAACCGAAGACTCGCGCGATAAGGACCAGGAGCGCGATCTTAACGAACATCGTCATGGGCGCGTAGAAGATCGTGGCCGCATATCCGCACTTTTTGTCTTGTCAGCTAAGGGCAGAGCTACAGATTGGAATGGACAGAGTGATACCTTGAAGAAACTCTCGATATCCTCTTTGCGCACATCCCATTGGTTCAACCCGCCGCCATATTCGCTTGCTAGTAAGCTGTCAGCTTACTCGCCCTAAGACAAGACGAAGAGTACGCCATACATATAATTGCGACGATGCAGTACCCTAACATCAGTATCTGAACTCAGTTAGTGCCTCGTGTCTGGCAAGAACGGGGTTAGTCGTACATAGGCAAGACATGCCGAGTCTGTGTGCCGCGTTAGTAATGGGTTGGGTAGGACATAGTTAGACATTATTGAGCAACTCACAGTCGTCTGAGGTCCAAGATCCTTTCAACACATTCTTCCGTGTATACACGCGGAGGACGATGAACAGTGTCGCGAAGAAGAGCGTCAAGCCCTGAGTGACATAGTTGACGGTTCGGAGAGCATCCTGAGGGTTATCCGGATCCGCTAGCACTCCCGGAGGAGGTGGAATGGCTCCAGGGTAACTCATCATGAAGAAAGGCAGCTAAAACAAACAAAACATGTCATGGTCTGACGTGAACAGGCGGGGGCAAAATACGCACAGAATTCTTCACGGGAACGACATGTTATTTGTGCGATAACCAGCGATCAACAGAGGGATGGATGGATGATCCTTTTTCCGCGCTCGATCGACATAATCCCAAACCGGAAGCCACGCGGATGCAGCAAGTACATGCAACATCAGTTTGGCCTTTGGGGTTTGGTAGGATGCGCTGACAGTAATATCCACAGAGGTAAGTGGATTTGGGTCATAGGATCTGCCGCTATGTAAGGAATGTCCTTGCACAATAAGTTACAGCTTGGAGCCACATCGAATCGAGACCGATTCCGGCTCCCGGTATTGGACGACCGGAAATCCCTCCAGGGTCCTAAAATTGCGGGACCTTGACGTCCGTACAGAAAATTCTATCGCCCATGGGTTCTACGTAACATTCGTTAAACAAGTGGACGGATATATGGTGCAGCGCCGCTATGTCACTCAAACCTGTGTTCACTTAGTATAACTAACCCATTTAGCTAACATCAATATTCAAACCACAAGAATATCTACCGCCCTTTTTCGACCGAACAACAGGGGGTCCACACGAACCACCTATTTGCAGACTCCAGCCAGAGTCTTCAGGTCTCTCCGGAATTCCAGATGATCGGCGCTATCGATAACTGTAAAGCTAACTGAACCAGTTACCCCTTCGAGAAACACAGATATTCCCCAGAAGGTGGTCCGTGTAGCCCCACTGTTCTTTAGTCAAAAAAGGCGGTGGCGCTAAAAACGTAGGCCCACTTACGTGTATGCATCGTTAAATTTCCGCGGCACTATTGCAGCAGCTAATCAGCGAATTTCGCCCTGCATGCAGTGGGGGTCCCAGCCCCAATATATCTAAAAGAGTAGCTGGTTTAATTGGCTGATGTATACAGCTCACCGGAACTGCTAAATAAGCCACATGAAACGCTACCATGCTGACGTCAATTAACGTTATCATGTAAGTACCAGAAATCCCACGAATCCCAACTCTGACTTAATTGCGCATAGACCAGAAAGCTACACGGCGGACGCCGCACCTCTGTATCTCTTCCCTAATACATTGTATGGCTAATATGGCAGTATTACAGTGTAAGCCAATCGGATCTTACAGTTAAGAAAGCCGAGCTTGTATCGTACTACTTGCAATAACCCCTAAGTATTGTAATGACTCGCATCTCTTTAAGTTGTTGACATATTAACGTTGAATATATTTAGGCCGCCTTACCATCAAATATCCTTAACCCAGACACATCAATAACATAGGTAATATTTGCTCGGAATAATTAAGGTACAGGTTAATTTAAAGTTAGAATTAAGCCCTGGTGGGTTTACCAGGCCGGTATAAGATCCTCCTTTATGGTATATATATCCTTGATATCTGTAAGAATAATCATAATGGTAGTAAGATATTAGCGGTAGTATTATGGCGGTTATACCCGCCTGCGCCGCTAATGCACTTAATCAGCATAGGGAGCAGGAGAACCGTCGGTAGGGTTGCCAGATAAGGCTTAATACTAACATATTTAACGCTTTGACGACCAAATAATTGGGCCACGAATTTCAGCTCTAGTACAGGGTTTACGTGACGAGCTTGCGAAATCTTCTCGCTCGTTGGACGTACTATTGTCCTCGCTAAGCAAGGTTCAACGACCAGCATATTCGGCCGAGTGTCTTGGTGTGGTACATCGCATTTGCCGGATCTCCTTGCACCGGACAAGTAGAAACACACCACCCCGGTCCGGATTTAAAATAGCGCCTTGCTGTTTCGTAACATGCATACCTATTCGATATTGCATTTTGAAGATTTTGCTGTTCGGTTAATAATGGTGTTCGGGTTAAGGAAGGGGGTTTTGAGGATGTGGTGCGGAGCCAGCATTTGCCGGTGAACTGGAGGCGCCGGGGGCCCCGATAGCTTGCGGAGAACTTCGCCGCATTCGTGATTAGTCCCGATGGTAACTGGCCGATTCGTCCATTAAGCCACGCTGTTCTCCACGCGGCTGACACTTAGTGCCGTTCAACGACCGGGTTATACGCACGCAGTTCATATAGAAGGGCTGCGGTCAATGGTCCGCGGAGCCTCCCTAGGCCCGGCTCATCGCAACCTTTCTGGCCGAAGTTGATCGTCGTCCTAAGTAAGTAACGCTGGTCGTTAATTCCACATGCACGCAATAATGGCCTTTCGCATGTCCCAATCAAGGCTTTTCGAGCCGCTGCAGATCGCCAATGGCAAGATCACGCTCAAGCACCGCGTCGTGCTGGCGCCCCTCACGAGGAACCGCGGCACGCCACTGAACCCCAATTCCACGTACGAGAACCCCAACAGGATTTGGATTCCGAACGATCTGATGGCCGAGTACTACTCGCAGCGGACGACAGATGGCGGTCTTTTGATATCGGAAGGCATACCACCTTCTCTCGAGGTAGGAGTGAAATACTCGATGGGCTAGTACCACTAATCGCCGTTAGCTCATCTTGTGACAGGGAAATGCAATGCCTGGTGTACCTGGGATATTCATCCCAGAGCAAGTAGAGGCTTGGAAAAGGGTTACGGCCGCAGTCCACGCCAAGGGCGGCATTATCTATGCGCAGCTGTGGCATTCCGGCCGTGCTAATATCCCGCATCTGACCGGTTAGTCATCACCCCGCAAGTTCTTCTTGTCTGGGGCCCTTACTGCTGAATTCTGCTTCGCATACGCATTGACACTATTCCGCCTCTAATGCCTTAGAAATTGACTCAAATGTGACAGGCACACCGATCGTTGGGCCATCTAGCCTGCCATGGGACGACCCAGAGGAGTGCTTCATGTACCCCATCCCGCACACGGACACCCGCGTCAAGCTGGCGGATCACCCGCCCGTCGAGATGACCGTGTCGAAGATCAAGCAGACGATTGACGACTTCCGCCGAGCGGCACGGGCCGCTATGGACGCCGGGTTTGACGGCGTCGAGATCCACGGCGGCAATGGGTACCTGCCAGAGCAGTTCCTGAGTTCCAACGTCAACCGGCGGACCGACGAGTACGGCGGCAGCCCCGAGAAGCGGTGCCGGTTCGTGCTGGAGCTGATGGCCGAGGTCGCGGGGGCCATCGGCCAGGAGAACCTCGCCATCCGCCTGACGCCGTTCGGCCTGTTCAACCAGGCGCGCGGCGAGCAGCGCCTCGAGACGTGGGGCCACCTGTGCCGCGAGCTCAAGCGGGACCTGCCGCGCCTCTCATACGTCAGCTTCGTCGAGCCACGCTACGAGCAGGTGTTCTCAGAGGCCGAGAAGCAGCGCTTCCTCGACTCCTGGGGCCTACCGGACGTCGACCTCTCGCCGTTCAGGCAGATATTCGGGGAGACGCCCTTCTTCTCCGCCGGCGGGTGGAACGACGCGAACTCGTGGGGCGTCTTGGAGAGGGGCGACTACGACGCCTTGCTCTACGGTCGGTACTTCATAAGCAACCCCGACCTTGTGGAGAGACTCCGCCATGGACGGCCGCTTGCACCCTACGACAGATCCCGCTTCTATGGGCCTTTCGAGGATAATAGGATCGGGTATATCGACTATCCACCCTATGAGGAAGACACCGACCTGCCCTGTGAGGAGGACAATGCGGAGGAGGACAATACGAAGGAGGATCGGGTACGTCGACTATCCGTCCTATGAGGAAGGCAATGCGAAGCAAAACGCTCCGACACGTGCTTAGTGAGAAGAGATCCCGCTATTCCTTGGCGCGGCATGGGAGGCTCGTAGCGCAGCGACCTCAACGATATTATATAGATTTGCGATTAGAAAATTCTGAACCCTATCTGCACTGTTAGGCTTCTATGCACTATTAGATACAGCAATCGTCAGTCGTAGTCATGATGACCCACCTTAGTGAAAACGGAAAGAGTGGGCAAAGGACTACTGAATCTCGTTCCGAATTCCGCCCGTTTATTAGCTTATAAATAACTAAGGTATCTATCGATTCAGCTTAGCCCACAACGACTTGATAGTATCAACATCGTCTTTCACATCTTCGGGGTCCCCGCCCGCGTTCTGATCGTCCACCTTCGACCTCAGCCTCGAGACCATGAGATCCATCGCCATCTTCGGCGACACGGCAGACAGCTCCTCATTCAACATCTTCTTGTTGATTAGCTTGCCGTCGCAAAGCACCTTGACGAGGCTCTCCACCATAGTCTGACAATTATTAGAAAGTAGGTTGTAGTGCGGATTGATCGTCATGAAATTGTTTCCTGGGCAAGACGTCAGCCACGGAACATAGCGCGCCAGGATATAATTAAGGCCGCGCGAGAGATTGGCGAGCTATCCCAGGCGGTTAAACCCACCCAGCTGCTGAATGACCTCGTGCGACTTCGTCGTCTCCCCGACGTAGTAGCACGAGCTCCAGGCGCAGATGGCGTCAGGCGTGACCTCGGCGACGCGGAACTGGTTGCGGCCGAGGGCGTTGAGGGCGATCTGGTCGCTCATCAGATCGTAGCAGTAAGTAGGACCGAGGGGCGTGCGGTCGACGACGCACAGCGCCCAGTGGCTGACGCCATCGAGGCTCATGCCGACGTAGCGCGCCAGCAGCCGGTACGTGCTGCGCGACAGCTCGAAGCGACCGAAGGCGATGGGTACCGTCACCAGGAACACTGCCTTGTGCGTGGCGTCAGGGTCACACCGCAGCGGCGTCGGCATCTCGCACGCCGAGTCCCCCGTTAGCTTGCCCGCAACCAGCTGCAGGAACTGGTTGCGCTCCTCGATGCGCCGCGCCGCCTCCGCCCTCGCGGCCGCCTCCTCCGCGGAGAGATGGCGCGTCTCCCTGGTTGCCGCGTCCCCGCGATGTTAGCACCCACTTATATCACCGTGTAAATGAATAGAAACGGTGGGGAAAGGTGCCTTACCACTTCCTTCTGAGGTACGCTTCCGTAGCCTGCCCAGCCTTATTCAGTCTGTCTAGTACTTTGAACCCCATCTAAGGTGTGAGATGTACTCCAAGGAAAAGTGGGAGGATTCGCTGGCGCGACTGGAAGATCGATAAAAGTGGAGATGCTATAGGGTTTAGATTCACACAATATTGATTAGTATACTAACGTAGAGAATGCATAGGACGGGACTGATTCACTGTTCGGTGACAATCAAGTGTTGATGATCTAATAGACATAGCAGCAACGCGCTCCTTTCCAGGCGTTTCTGCGATGGACGGGTCTTCTGGGTTGAATGATGGCGCCTTCCATTCGGCAGTCCATCGTATCATGTGGATTCTTTTAGTATTGTTCGGAACTCGGCACTGTAGTCGCGCCACGGGTACATCACAGCCACAACCAGGTATACTAATTATGAGCATTTACCAGGGCGCAGTTCCCCCGAGGGCGATCACGCGCTGCTCGTTTTTTGACGCAGGATACCCAATGAAAAACAATCGGTCTGTCGACGGATGTCAGCCTTTTCCCCCGTCCCATGGTGGTCGATACAATCGGAGATTAGCATTCTCTCCAGAGATGGCCAAGATAGACCCCCCTTTCGTCCCCCTGATCACGACGGAAGAACTTCACCACCAATCGTATGCCAGGCCATTCTCTCACTACAAGTCTACAACTACCATGTAGTCGCTAAACCGTGCTTAACACAGTAGCAGCAGCCGCGCCTGGGTCTTTCGTCAAGCCAGGTAACGCGGGAGGCGGCGGCAGCAGGTCCGGCCGCCGTCATAGAACAATTGTGGACGCGATCCAAACTGTAGTCGAGGTTCAAGTTCGAGGGCGCCATCGCACGCAGCGCCTTCGGCCTGGCGTTCCGTGTCGCCGAGAAGCTCGTGCGGAGCGCGGGTGCGCATGCTCTCCGTGATGCAAGGCGCAGGATACGAAAGCGGAGGCCGATCTGCGGCGAAATAAAGTGGTTTAAGGCGTCTTTGTCTATTCTATCAATCCCGGTGTGTCTCGCGAGTGCCCCGAAACGTGGAGGGGCCCTTCGTGCTGACTTGTGTAACCATAGAAGGTGCGGGGCGCGGTGCATATAGTCAAGGCCTTAGCAGACCACGACAACATCAAACGATACACCGGGACAAAAGGGTCGAAGCCTCTCTGATAGGCCTGACCGGACCGGTGGTCGTGTCGGAGTATTTAGTAATGCGGCTGTGTCGAGGCTGCGCTACAGGACGATAAAACACTACCTAATGTTGCCCATTCGAGTACTTTGGGCCCTGTAACTCTGCTGTGAGTAATTTAATCCTCAGTCGGCGATCTGTCGGAATTTGCCGGGGACCCTACTGACCCCGGACTAGTAATGCGAGCTTGTATTGGACTGGTATATTTAATCTAGCGCGGCTGGCCGGGAAGAGCCTACAAGGCTTGAGACAGTACCCACTGATGGGAGGCCGCCTGGCCGGATAGAAGATGGAGATACGCATATGGATAATGGTACGCAAGCGACTCCCAGCTCCGCAGAAAAGTCTTCCTTCTAATAACCAGCAGTTATGATAGGCGAGGTAGGGATTCCCTTTAAAGAACACTACTTGGTGCCGGCCTTAAGTTCAGAGATTTCGGGGCGGCCAAGGAAAGCGCATTGGCGCCGGCGAAATATATGGAAAGCTTCCTTGGTAACGGGAACATTGGCTCCGATAATTGTACTGCCAGAAGACGCTTATTATCTGGAATGGAACATACCCGCCCTCATCACGAGGCAGAGCCCGTGGCAGCCGCAGAAGAAGTCGATGTACGAAGGCGCCCAGACGTAGGCGGCGGAGATCCTGCTATAGGGGTACGACCAAAATATCTCACGCTAGGCGGCGAGCTCCGAGACTTCCAACCCATTGCCTTACTTGGAAGCCGAAAGACCAGCTGTCCATTGAGAAGGCTGCTCAAGATCTCGGAAGACGTCGCTCGCAAGCAGGCCCAATCGTACGCGGCATTCGACTCGCACGAGAGGGGACGATGTCATTAACGAAATAGTAAAAACGATGGTCTTCGACGGAGAGACGCAACTGGAGGCGGCTAAGCTTCATCGGGCAGTGCGGCAGGCGACGAAGACGGACAACGGACAACCAGGATCTGTGTACGTTCCTGGCTAAGCTTCAAGACAAGCTGAGGAAGAAGTATAATATTCTCAGGCAGATGCATAGCGCAAGTCCAGAGTTCTTCATGAAACGATACCACCAACATCTTGCGTAATAGGGCCGCACATTGTCTTGCAGGCCCTCAAACCCTCCCAAGGGGGTTCCGGTCGATGGCTGAGCGCCCTGTTAAGAAAGTAGATATCGAGACGCCTGATCAACATTGCATATAAGCGGAGCCGAACCGTGTCGTCCCTAGACAGATTAACCCGGAATATAAACTTGCTGATGAGATGTCCATATTGTGTCTAAAGGAGAATAGAGGGACATCTGAGGCTCAACAGGGGGGTATCTCAGGTCATAACCTCGCCGCTCACTAGCGTTGGTGAGGCCAAAATATTGGTGATGTCAAGAACGAAGTTCGGTCCTAAAATCGCACGCCACTCAGCGTCGCAGTCCGCGCCTTGACGTTGATCCTGCAAACTCACCAGCGAGCTGAAGTCGAAGCCGAACCAGTCTAATGTCTCAAAGCCGAAGGGGTTGCTGTCGTCTGCCATAGCGGGTGTGCCCTTCGACAGTCCACATTCTCTTAGCAGGTAAACAGAGGCCTTGCAACTCTCACTGAGAGCTTCTATGACGGCGTCTCTTGGATGTTCACCCCGCTCCATCGCCTTGACCTGGGCTAGGACTCCCGATGTAAAGATGAGCTGTTTGACGCTCGGACGACCCAGGGCTAGGATTTGGCGCAGCTGTTCGTGGATATGCTCAAGCCTTCGCATAAGGGGCTGCCTATTGGCGCGTGATAGTTGAACGAGTGGGTCACTAGCCGTGACTGCCGATGAAGCTGGCTCACCCGATCCGTTTTCTTCCTCCACCTGGCTCACAATCTCCGCCGAAAGGGCGTATATGACGTCCGAACTGATGCCGCCTTTAAACAGGCCGCTCCCTCGGATAGACATGCGAGTAAAGTCGTCCAGGGGTCCGAAAGGCAGATTTAAGCTCTCCACATATCCCATGGTGATCAGAGTCGATTCCAAACAGATTTTCCTAGCGATGAAGAAGCGGGCGTCTTTGCGGGCGTGAAGACAGAAGGGGCGGTGGAGGAAAAGGATCAGCCTCCGCATGTACGTGTCCAACAACTTCCGGTGAAACAGGCCGGAGTCAAAAAGTCCAGTTCCCTTTTCGAAGTACGCCGCAATCTCGCGACAGTGGCCACTCAGCGACTTCCCGAGTTCTAGTGTTTTCTCGTAGGACAGATCATGATGTACGTTGTTGAGCTGCTGAACGACTTGGATGCGCAAGGGGAGCGATTTTAATAACAGGAGCTGCAATGAGCAATCCGTCCCGCCAAAACGTGTATGTGGAGTGCCGTCTGACGGACTCGCTGCGATGAGCTCCTCATCTGCAATGTTGGCGGGCGGTTTGGGGCTGTAAGTACCAACTAAGGGTGAGAGGGGCAGCGTCGAGTCCAACGACGTCAAAACCGTAATCTCCACGACTGTAACCCAGAGACGTCTCCGTAACTCCGCCTGCAGCTTAGGCAGTGATGGAAATGTGCTAGGGTCCAGATGCAAGCCAATTGTGAACGCCAATTTTAGCAGCGATTCTGTCGCAACCGAAGCCAGTCCGCTGAGAGAGTTCGTCTCCCGCGTTAGTATAAGCAAACAAAATACTTGTACCCCTTCTAGGCTCATTGCCGCTCGTTCTGTAGGGCCCATTATCCACCACTGTGCAGCGTAAGTCCAATTACGAGCTAGGTTCCTGATTTCATCTGACGCTGTCCGATCCGAGAGGAATATGCCCCCGAGCGCGACAACAAGGGCAAGTTTCAAGACAAACGCGGTTGGTGAACCCTTAGGGTTGTTCCAAAACTCCTCATATTCACCGCTGAATGATGGGATATGGAGTATACGAAAGATCTGTTCGAACGTCCGGATATAGCATCCTACAGCCTGGCCACATGTATCTTTCGGTGGTATCGTGCTAAGAAGATCCGGCATAACATCCTGCAGCTTTGAAGTCTCTCTACTCTTCGCAGAGATTCGGGCATTTTGTCCCTCACTTATAAACGGTTGCATATCGGCCTTCTGAGCCTGGAATTTGTCCAAGTTGAAATGCGGTTCGGCCTGCAGCGTTGCGAGAACTTGGAACTATGTATATGGTCAGTTCGCCTCCAAAATGCCCGCTCGCCGGGGGAGGAAAACAACCTGTTGCAATGTGTGCATCCAATGCGACTGTCCGAATAACCGGGTTTTGTCGGATTCAACTCGGAGATGAGGGCGAGGTGCGGGGATAGATAATCCGTTTCTGCCGGAAACTAATTTCTCGTGGCATATGGAGTTTAACCGCTCCTCCATCCCAGCTATCCTCGCCTCCAGATCCCCAAGGGACTGCGCCGTATGAAAATACGGGGTTGGGTCACCATGCCTCTCATCTCGAGGATGTTCCTGAGTGAGCGTTCGGCCCACACTTCCGGCTGTGAGCTCAGTTGGTATCTCGGGGCTCGGCCGAACGTGCGAACCCACATCCGCCGAAGTCGTATCACAACTTGCATGCTCAGAGTCAAGTTGCGTTGGGGAGTGATTTGCTGGGCCTGCTACCCCGGATACCGGCGGTGGCCTTGTGTCTTTATAGGAGCATTGCAATGCACTCCTCGACCTTTTACAGGGCTGGCAAGGCAATCCTCTATCGCATCGAACCTTGCGTTCACGACATCTGGAGGTGGATTGTTAGTTGTTTCAAAGTCCGAGGTGAAAAGTCACCGCCAACGGGGGTAGCATACTGTTTGCAGGATTTTGTGGGTCGGCGTTTACGCGACGGTCCCGCCAGTTCATGCGTCATGGTGATATGAATAATGCCCAAAAAAGCGAAGAAAGATAGAGAGAAGCCCCAGAAACGGCTACTAATGTTCTCTTGCCATGACAGACACCGGACTCTTGTGGGGGGGCCGGGAGGTCCCCTTGCTAATTATCGAACTTCGGGTTTCAAGGACGCTTGGGCCAGGTAGACACCGAGCTCTAGATGAAAAAGCCGAGCTTCGATGGAAAAAGCCGAGCTTTGGTGGGAAAAGCCGAGTTTTGGTGGGAAAAGCCGAGCTTTGGTGGGAAAGCCGAAATTCCCAATTTTATTGCGTTAATATCTCCGAGGTTTAAAGCCGCGACCGAGAGCATCATAAAGTTCTTCAAAAAGGGGCCACAAGTATTCGTTGTGAATCGACGAACCAAGCACAATGGTTTATAAAGAATAAGAGCCAGGATTGCCAAGACTCACCATCCGATCAAGTGGTGATAGATAGAATCAAAAGTGGTCTCTTCACCAGACGGGATTCTCTCTTCGCTTTCCCAGATGATAGAAGAATTATCGCCGGTGTTGACACCAGTTTTAAGCGCAACATATGTTGGCGTTACTAGAGTTCCTTGACCTGGATGTCTATCTAGGTCGAAGAACGGTCGTTAATTCCTTATCTCCGAGCTTGAGGTATCAACTCTGCCGCACAACCATTTTACGGTAACATGACGCTAGAAGCCTGTCCTGTCCACACTAACCAATATATGCGGCAATAGGAACGCATAAGCACCTTGCTATGCCGGCAAGCGAGCTGCAAGATCATTACTAGTCTCGCCGTAGCACGTCGGTTTGAGCACGCGACCCACCGATCAAGAAAGGGATCAATAGACCGTTCTTCAAATCAGTTTCTTTAAGCCCCTAACGCATACAGGAGTATCCGACTCCTCTACAGCCCTGGGATCTCCATTTGTACGAACGTTTCCCCGTTCTTTGCCGCAAGAGCCACCTAATAGCTTTTAACCGGTCAACGTCTCCTGCTGGATGACTACATTGCGGTGGGTAGTATTACCGAGGGAGCATACGCTGCGGTTTACCGGCAAGAGGCCGGTTTGGGCCGAGAAGGACAAGGAACTAACATTCGGAGGGAAGTTAAATATTCCGCCCCTGGGTTTCTTGGCGATGGACGAGTTCCCAGATTAGCTCCATGTCTCGCTCAAGACGCTTTGTGATTAAAGCGCAGTCATTATCGAGCAGTTGCTTTGCTCCTGAATTATTTCCATGTCCCATTGCCGTATGTAATAGCGTTGGCTCATCCGTTTGGATATCGGCGTCTTGGCCGAGTACGAGTCGGACATCATGTTATAACCTCTATCGGCAGTCCAATGCAAAGGAGTTTAGCCGAAGTTTTCGTTCATGCTAACGCCAGCCCCATGACCAGTAAAAGCCGCAGCCCGTCGGAGTTCTCGCGCACAACAGCAATGTGTAAAAGAGGGATATCTCTGTTAGCGTTGGAATTAGGATCTGCCCCCTTTCCAGCAGGAGCCTGACTTCGTCTTCGCCTGTTGATCGACCGCAAGGCAAAGATGCGTAGTTGCGGGCCATCGCTCTGTCTCATTTGCCATGCCGATGCGTTTGGGAAATACCTTGAGGACACTCTCGCGTTCGCACCGAGCAGCTCATAGACGAATTCCCTTACACACCCCTACGTGTTAATACGATCAGCAAAGTAGTGGCGGCTAAAATTCGCCGGTGGGCTACAGTATATAAATTACATATATGGTTCACACTAGTGCCCTCGGGCACGTTTAAAATCTTCGTTCGCGGAGTCGAAGAAGTTCAGCACTGAAGGACCCCTGAACTAATAAACTTTTTTCTTCCTGGATTTTCTTTAACTCGAAGATTGCTCGTCCAAATCCCTACGTAACAACTTCTTTATGCCTTGTATGGCTTTCTTCTTCCCCATCTTTGGATTCGAATGCCTTTAATCAGGATAAACGGTCTTATGCGAGCGGTTAGGTAGAAGTCCTGGATATGGCTTGGGTGGCTTTGTCACATGTAGCATTAATGTGTCTACAGAAAAAACGGCTACAGTGCCATATCTAATGAGACGCCAACTCAATACATAATAGTTAGCAAGCCCGTACAGTTAGTCTGTACATTAAGATCTACCATATAGAAGTCTATATCATATGCAGCGGGATATTTATACATACTCAGTATGGCACTCCAGCTATCGCGTGTCAAGCTGGCATGTAATAAAATAGTTCAAAACCTACCCATGGACCTACCTATGTAGAACCGAAGAACCTATCATTACATATCCACTAAACACACTAGAACTGAGTCCTAGACTTCTACATGATAGCGTCTTCTGTTGGGTGAAGAGTTGCTTTGCATCTTTTTTTAGTTAAAAATTTACCGTATTTCCGTTCGGAAAAAGGCTTGGGGTAGGTTTAGACCGTAAGCACCATGCGAGAGCGTACTTAGAAAGAAGCCTTCAGGGTTGTCGATAAACGCGGGATTGCTGTTATTAACGTGCAACTGGCTCGGCTTGGGAGATGATTAAAAGTGAGTAAGACTCGCCACTCTCTGAAGGCTTCAGAAGTGCCCTCGAATTCCTAGAGAAGCGTTGGCGCAGCATATGGATCGCATCGTCGTAGTGGTTACCGTCGGCTCGAAGCAATGATTTATCGGCGGGATCGGGGGTCAGCGGATCTATTGCGAGGGACAGGATTGTCGTGGTGGCAAGGAACAAGGCTCTAGACGTAACAGAGCCCTGGTTATATAGGGCTGGAGTGGACTGGTCGGGCATAATGTTTCTGTTTATATAAGCAGGGCTCAGTTCCCAGGTTAGCTAGATAGGAGATGGACAGGCCAGCTTACCTGAATGCGCCCTTGTGACCCCTGACATTCGTCCCATTGGACAGGACGCATGTTAGTTAAGGGATGACGGAAACACGAAATACGTCGGCCTAAGTGGCAAGAATTATGATTTTGGGGATACATTCTTCGGCTGGTATCTGCGGTGATTTTCTATCCACCCCTTAGCCCTGGAGATCACCTTTTACGCTCAATACTATGCCATACTACCAACAATTAATGCTATGCATTGTTGCAATATCGGCAAGGACGACTTCTCGCACTTTCAGGTAGTATGCAACTTTACTCTTGCTGGCGGACCTAAGAGGAACCTGGGCGGGGATTAGTTCCGGATGGGTTTTAAGCACCCTTAGTTTCGGCGCTGCCATATCAAGATGTTCCTTCATTCGCCTATCTCGTCAGGTGCATATCGTTATCCTGCAATCCGATGGTTGGGTAATAGAATATTGTATCCCGTTCGAGTACCTAGAATACCATAAGTTGACATCTGTGGAACTCTACCTAGGGATGGAATAAGGTTATGCCATGAGGGTGTTGCGCAACGTCACATTCACTGTTACACGCATGAGGTAGCCAGAAGTAGCATCGTGGGAAGAACTTTCCCTGGATTTAGACGACCACGGTCCCCAACCAGCCAAATACAGCCACATGGAGGGTCGTGGTATGCGGGGGTAGACTAGAGATTAGACCAAAAATGCAGTGATCGATATAGTGAGTCGAAGGCTTCACGTGTACTACCACGGGCGACGGCAGACTCGCGACCCACAGCAACACCCATGGAAACGTTTTGTGGAAGAACGCCGTGGCTGCAAGCGGCAAGGGGCGTTAGTTATGTCGAAGAAACCGCATTCATCCGGCATGTGACCCAGACTGTCTTGAAGTTCTGCTTTACATGTGTCCTAATGTATAGTTGACCGCCTGGACTGTGTCTACATGGGATGTAACAATGCACGTTACCATCACGCTCGATAGACGCAATAGGTTTGATGGCATATGATTGGTCCCCCGCCTTCCCCGGTTTCCTATTTAGGTAGTAGTCGTCTGCTGCGTAACGAGCAGGAAATCGGATCGGGTCATGTACGTGCAATATCCTGCAAGCCAGGAACAGGACGAGTCCCGCTGACTGGGTTGCCGTATTAGCAAGTATCCTGACGCGTTTACCGATAGTTGAACCAGCAGACCAAATATCTTTTAGGTTGGATGTTCTCTGCCTTGTAGACGATAAAACTTTCCCTATCACTACACGATCGGAGATAGCACCTCTACTTTAAAATTTTACTATTCTTTCCCCAGCGGAGAACATCACGCCAACCCGGCAACGGTTTAATAGTAACAGCTACAACCTATTCTTAACATCGGAAGTTATCTGTTGTTTCTAGTAACCGCTATAGCACAGTAAACATGCGAGTAGTGAACTGGGTGTGGGCTGTTCTTTGCGCCGTGATTTCATCCACGACGCGGGCCCAGCATCCGTCGACGGAAGACAGAGACGCGAACAGCAATGGCGTGCCTACCTATTCTCCCGTCAGACCTCCTGCCGTCCCTCTCGCGGTCCGGAGCCCTTATACCAACGCATGGTCTACAACTTCCGGACACTCAACCCCGAATAGCTTGAGACCTACCTTTGTAAGTAGCTTCCGGGGCTGTCCCCTCCCTTTTAGGCTCAGGAAAGGCACCGTGGACTTCTCGGGAGCTTATATCAGTAATGAGAGTGCCAAGTGCTGCTAAGCTGTCTATGAAGGTGTGACTGATTGCAAATGATGCAGTGGCCTGGTGATTCCGTCGGATGGGAAGGTATCGTCACCATCGACGAGGTCTCCTACGAGTACATGGGCGCCGCCGTACAGGACCTGCCGTTCCTTCCCTCTCTCAAGTCGGCGGTGCTCAAAGATGTCAGCTTCGACTCGCAGTACTCGAACTTCACCTTCCTCGCCGGGCCGGTCAGGGTCACGGCCAGCTTCTTCTCGCCGGTGGTCCCGAGGGACACCTGTCGGAGCTCCATCCCACTCAGCTACTTGACCACGACGGTCGAGTCCACGGACGGTCAGCCGCACAGGGTGAGATTTTACTCCGACGTGGACGCCGCCTGGATCGATGAGCAGTACGTCGATGCCATCACGTGGGACCTCTACAAGGGCGTAGTGGTGGCCGACGGCACCGGCACCGGCAACGCCACTACGCATCCCGATGATCTCTACAGCTGGATCTATCAGCGCAAGGTCCAGTATGTCTTCGGCGAGCAGAGGGATTTTCCGCAATGGGGCAACTTCTCCTACAGCACCAGTCCCATGGGAGCTACCAACTTCTCGTTCCAGAGTGGGTATGCTACCTCCGTACGCTTTGGGTACGTCAACAGATGGGACCTGACGAACAACGTCGACCCTGCCTTCCGAGGCTTCGGAAGCCGCGCGCCGGTGTTCGCATTCGCGCACAATTTCGACTCGGTGACGAACGCCTCGGTCCGGTACACCATCGGGTCCATCCAGGACCCGGTCGTCAAGTACCTCCACCGCGGCGGGCTGGCGGCGCTGTCGCCCTGGTGGAAGAAGTGCTACGGGAACCTCCACGAGATGATCTACTTCCACTGGGACGACTTCGACGGCGCGCGGGCACTCGGGAACGCCTTCGAGGCTCAGCTCAAGGCCGACGTGAACGCCTTCTATGAAGGCGCCGAGGCCCCCGTGTATAGCAGCAGCACGCCGGGCGAGCCCCCGTGGAAGGCCAACGGGACTGATCAATACGGGCAGGAGTACGTGCACGATCCGGATACCGCGTACGGCTTCCTCGAAGCGCACAACCGCAGCGGCATCGCGGTGCCGTTCGCATCGGAGGCCGAGTCGTACTACGCGATCGTGGCGCTGTCGGCGCGGCAGGTGATGGGGGCGTACGTGTACGCGGAGCCGCCGGAGGCCCCATGCGCGCCCGCCGGCAGCAGCGGTGCGACGCGCGCGGCGGGGGACCCGCTGGTGTTCCAGAAGGAGATCTCGAGCAACGGGAACACGAACACGGTGGACGTGCTGTACCCGGCGTCGCCGTTCTTCCTGTACGCGGACCCGGCGCTGCTGCGGCGCGCGCTGCAGCCGCTGTACGAGTTCCAGGAGGACGGGTTCTACCCCAACGGGTACTGCGCGCACGACCTGGGCGCGCGGTTCCCCAACGCCACGGGCCACGTCGAGGGCGACGACGAGTACATGCCCGTCGAGGAGAGCGGCGACTGGATACTCATGACCTACGCCTACTACAAGTTCGCCGGCGACGCCGAGTACCTGCGCACGCACTACCCGCTATTGAGACGGTTCGCGCAGTACCTCGTCGATTTTTCGCTGATACCCGCGGCGCAGCTGAGCACCGACGACTTTGCGGGCGCGCTCGCTAACCAGTCGAACCTCGCCCTCAAGGGCATCCTCGGCCTGCAGGCCATGTCGGCGATCGCGCGGGTCATCGGCGAGGACGGGAACGCGGGCGAGTTCTCGCGCACGGCGGTCGATTACTACGGCAGGTGGGAGGAGATGGCGATGGATCCGGCGAAGAACCACACGATGCTGGCGTATCAGTGGCGGTCCAGCTGGGGTCTGCGTAAGTCAACACCCGGAGTTTCCAGATCTCATTTCCTATTCCTACGTGCGCACACTCTCATAAGCGGGGTGTTCACGGACGGTGAATCAATCCATCACGGAAAATCACTCGCTAACCGAAGACTCCCACGCAGTATACAACCTCTACATGGACAAGCTCCTGAACCTGGGCATCGCCTCAGCGACGCTCTACGACACGCAATCGGCCTTCTACGCGACGGTCTCGCAGACCTACGGCGTACCCCTCGACAGCCGGCACGGGTACACGAAGTCGGACTGGCAGATGTGGGCGGCGGCGACGTCGTCGGCGACGACGCGGCGCCTCATCGTCAACGCGCTGGCCCGCTGGCTCAACGAGACGGCCACTACGGGCCCCTTCGGCGACCTGTTCCAGACGGCGGGCGACGGCGGCTACCCGCCGGGCCAGCCGGCCTTCAAGGCGCGGCCCGTGGTGGGCGGGCACTTCGCGCTGCTGGCGCTCGGGCGGTCGGGCCAGTGCGCGAACGCGACGGGCGCCGATACCGTCGGGTCGATGTTCCCACGGAACGGGACGCAGGCGCTGCCGCCC
This sequence comes from Monosporascus sp. mg162, assembly GCA_004155945.1. NCBI lineage: Eukaryota > Fungi > Ascomycota > Sordariomycetes > Xylariales > Monosporascus > Monosporascus sp. mg162. Next base: position 177,766 of record QJNY01000083.1, read on the forward strand.
CCCGACGGCAGCGCGGGCGTGCCGGGGATGCCGATCCCTCAGCCTCCGTCTTCGGGCCCGAAGGAGTGGCAGAAGAAGACGCCCAGGACCAACGAGAGGGTCGTTGAGAGGCTTGGCGTAAACGGCGCTGGGACCGTGGTGTGGGTTCGGACGGACGGGCGGGAATCCGAACTGGGGATGTGATGCGCCAGTTGGAGGTATGTAGCTGGGCACTACGCATGGATGCCATTGATGCGTATTAGTTGCGTTTGCGTTGCGTTTGTGTTGCGTTGCGTTACGTTATTCTTCCGAGAAAGCTACCAGGGACACTATTTTCTACTTCAAAGGGCAGTTTGAGACCCTAGGATCTTAACTTCAGGTTGATACCCATCGGGTAGGTAGCTTCTTGTGTGCCTAGTCTGACTGCTAGGTAGATGCGGACATCTCTGCGCTGAATTGGTGAGTTTAAAAAAAGACCCAGGTTGGTCGAGTCAAGTGATGTGTAGGCGATTCTCCGCCGATCCTGAGCTCCTGCTTCGTAGTTGTCCCTTCCTAATGAGGTCATACAAGTTGACTGTGAGCTAAATGGGACATATTGCGTACAGTAGGACGGGATGAATTGGATCTCCGCAGAGCATTAGCTGAATGTTGGGTAGCATCGACGTCGTGGACGGAAAGTTCAGTTGCGGATGTTGGCTAACTTGCAATAAGTTCTCGTTGACGCGTTTACCATGCCTTTCCATCCAGATTAAGCCGAGATCCAGAAAAGTCAGCGTCGCGATCACGCATCGTTTTCTTATATTGTGCCCAAGGGGTAAAATAAACATTATCATCATTAACTGGCGTATATGCTCTCCATCGCGGCCCGTGAAACCTGCAAGGGGGAGCCTGGGTTTGGTCCTCAGAGTCACCGCTCCAGAACCTCTCACAGGCCACGCCTATTTGCTCAACCCTGGCGGTAACAAATATTCAGACTCTCGTCGTTCCTACCCGCGGGACAGAACCATCGCTGTGTTGTAGTTATCCAGTCCATTCTGATTAAGTATCCAGCCCGCAAGCCTGCTTCTGCTCAGTTCCTACTATCCGAGGTATAGAATTGGAAGACCGCCAAAGAGCCCGAAGTCATAGCGGCAATAACAACCAGTCGATCGAACATTTTCTTCCATGTATGCATGTGTGTTGCTTGGGTCCTGAGTAATAGCTCCGACTGTCGATGAACAAGGGCGATGTGGTATTGCAGAGTCGTGTCTCAGGGTGCAGGCTCTTTCTCAACGGGCGAGACCATGCGACCTGCGTATAATTTCGAGGTGCAAATTGTCCCCGATATTGGATATTCAGGAGTGTGGGGCTGCACCTGGTGGTACAAGCAGGAGACAGAGGTCGTCGGGGTGGCTCTGCGGTTCGGCCAAACCAGCCTACATCACCGGGAAGGTCTTCGGCTCGACATGTAAATCCAGAACAAAAGCCAGACCTCAAAAGCTAGGTTCGTTCGGTGGCTAATGCGACGCTGTATCAATACAACGCCGCTGTCCTGATTTCGGCGTTCACACCGTCTCGCATCGCATCAAGGTAGTTCGCTGCCCTTTTGAGACTTCGACTTCAATATTGCCGCATGACGCCTAGCATGGAACTTCGCGTCCTTCTCGTGATAGGGGTTGTAGAGCATGTTACACTCCTTGCACTCGGCGAACCCCTTATCCGACATCGACAGGCTGAGTGTTGTCTGGACAGTGACCGATTTCGAGTTCGGGCCCTTGTGCTTCCCGCGTTTTCCGGCTTCTAATCGCTGCTCTGGACGGGTGGCTGCTTTGTTGAGAGCATCTTTATTCTTGTCTGTCAGGATCCCTAAAGCCTCCCTTCGCGTTGTAGCTGACTGGTCGGTCTCTGGAACGGGGCTCTCAATAGTGTCTTCCTCCTCATCATCCGTGGCTTCAAGGTATCTCGAGGCGACCTTGGTGGCAAGTCTTCGGCGCTTCTTGGGTCTAGAGTTAGTCTTGGGAGGTGGGGGTGATGGGGGAGTCGAAGTGACCTCGACGCCACAGGATGGCGGCTCGCTAGATGACGACATGTGGCTAGAGGACGGCGAGACCACCTTGAAGTAACTCATGATGGTTCCCCTCTTAGGGTGACGCGACGTATGGGATGGCGGTAGTGGGGGTTGACTGCGATTCTCTTGATGCAAGCTAGGTGATTCACTCCCCTCAGGGCGCGTAGCCCGGGCGACCTCTTCTATTCGTCGCCTTTTCAGCGGAGGGTCCATTGAACCACTGGACGTTGCCTTTTTACTGTAAGTCTTCAAGGGCCGCCTGAATATATCAGTTAGCATTACATCAACCAGAGAGTGAGTTTCCAGTGTACTCAGACTTACGTGCGATCCGGCTTCCTCGGAGTCTTATGAGCGGTTTCCACCAGGTTTCCAGAACTCGTTTCCAAAGGCTCCATCATAAAGAAGAATATACCCAGTTTTCAACGTTCCGCAAGGCGACTCCAAAAATGATCCTACACCAAAACCTATCCACTCGTGAAAATATCGCCTTGCAGGGTGGAGTGTGTACCGTAATAGTCGGAGACGCGGTCAATCACCGGGTTGCTGAGAACAAGGAGGCCAAAAGCTGATTCAAAGAATAGAAGGCATGAACATCCAGGTCGGTCAGGCCATCAATATCCAAAGACTCGGTCACCTTCGAAATGGGGTTTGAATAGATTAAGTAGTTGAAGCAGATGGGTTTGGTTGAAGAAGACGCGTTAAGTGATATTGAGACGCGTCGGATGACGATATGTAAAAGCGGGTCTCGGTGGTGGGTCCCGGGCGCGGGTTCTGGGTCCTTGGCATTGGCGGGAATGCTTGAAATGCTTGTCAGGTGGCCGGACTGGAAGACAGCTTCCCACAGCTGCACGAAAACGCTGTGTGCTATGCAGTTAAACATGCGATATGAATGTAAAGGCAATTGCCGTATCCGAATAGGCGAGACAAAAGACCTCCAAGTGACGAGAATGGGATAGGTAAGTAAGTAAGTAGTAGATAATTAAGGACTGAGCTCTACTCGGTAGAATCTTTGATCCGCTTTCTGAGGTTGCTGTTTGCATGGTCTTCCGGCTCAATCAACTTATTTCGTGGCGGTCCTGCGAGGTCTAGGCCGTCCTTCTCGTCTCCCGCAACGACCCAAGTCTTAATAATCTCCCGAATCTCTTTCTTCTTGTTCTCCTTCTTCTCACCTTCCGACATCCGCCATGTGTAGGCGGAGTATACGGCTACCTCGGCGATGGCGACTACGATGCTGCCGCCGAGACTGAGGAAGAGTCGCGCTGACGTACTCCACCATCTGGCCGCCAACCACAGCGCAATACCACAGCCGATAATGCTGACAAGGAAGTTGAAGATGAGGGTGATCTGCTTCTGCACCTCACCGTGCTCGAACGCGTCGTCATCACCCATGTCGGAAGCCTTCGAGGGTCGGTTGACCTCAGCAAACGAATGGGCCATCCTGGAAGCGGGAAAGCGCTGAGCAAATGTTTCCCTGGGGGGCCCTTTGTGTATCATGCGTTCGTAAGATCGCTCCTCTTCTTCGCGACGTAGTCGGGCCATTAACGCTTTATACTCTTCGCTCTGGTCATCCGAGCATCGATTATGTCAGTTTATGCGATATCAAATGCCGGGGACAAGTTAGACAACGAACCGGTTCTGGTTTTGGAGGTGGAGGAGGTGCATAGACTGTGGCACCGCGTAGGAGACGTTCCAAAGTGATATCGTTGTCCCCTTGCGCCTTCAGTTTCTTCCAGATATCGATTATCTGTCCATGGCTTATGGGTTTGCCAATGGCCGCATCTTCCAGCGACGGCCCATCCTTATCATCTTTGAATTCGGGGTTGGTCTCTTCTCTTTCCAGGATATCCGAGTGTGCATTTTCGCCCAATATCTGGATTGCCTCTATCATGGAGGCTGTCATCGTGAGAAGCACCATCGTGTTAGGAGCCTGCTGTTGCTGAGCATGGGCGCATGGAAACAGCTACGTTGTATGTATATTGGATGCAGGGACGAAGTAAGTGGCATTGGAGCTGGGGGCAGCTTGGATAAGATAAGAAGCATGCAGCTACAAAGTGAGCACAACCTATGGCCCTGTACAAAATGCCGAGACCGGCACTTTCTTGGCACCGACCAACCGACGTTGAGCCACTTAACGACGTTAGCTTTAGCTCGCTAACAGCTGCCCTGAAGCTGTTCCACCTTGACCCCACGAAGGACCGATGGGATCCACTGTCCGCCCGGACTAGAGCTTCAAGTCCATGAATTTTTTTGTAACTTTGGGTCCCGGTCAGCCCCGGCTTTGCGACCGCGATATTCCCCAGCACTTCCCACCACCTTCCCTCCCGGACGTTTTCCGTATGACAAGACTTGGACGCCGCCGACCAATGATTCAATAACGTCAAATACGATTCGTCATAGGTCGATTGGGTCGGACTGAACCTCCAAGTCAAGTGAAGGGTATAGGTCGAGGGTCGGACAAGGAACGAAAAGAAAAAAATATAATAAAATAAAAGAATAAAAGGAAGCGATGCAGCTCCGACCCGGAGCTCCCCTGCTCTTCACATCCCGCATAGCGACCACGGCTGGTCGTCCCTCAGTATTCTCTCCGTGTTCAGATTGCCGCAGAGCCGCCTCGCTCGACCTGAGGATACCCGTAAGACCCATAACCCGGTCGTATCACAACTCGCCTAGACGGTCCTCCGCCTGGGCCGCCGCCGTGTCAGTCGCCCAGAACATCGTCGGCAATGCGGTAAACCGGGCGACCAAGGGCGAGATGCCCATCGACCCGCTGCGGATAGTCGCCAAGGAGATGAAGTTCCTGACGGGGAATATCAGGAAGCTGCTGGGTTCCGGCCATCCGTCGCTGGACCGGGTTGCGAAATATTATACACATGCCGAGGGGAAGCATGTGCGGCCGCTAATAGTGCTGCTCATGTCGAGAGCGACGGCTCTATGTCCCAAAGCACCCGGCACTTCGTCGGTGACGACTGAAACCACGATAAATTCCTCGATAAGCCCCCTCAACATCCTATCCGACGTGAACCCCACGCCCCTCTCCAGCCTCTCGTCGCAGTCCGAGTCGGCGGATAGCGACATCCTCCCGTCCCAGCGGCGGCTGGCCGAGATCACGGAGCTGATCCACACCGCTTCCCTCCTGCACGACGACGTGCTGGACTATTCGACCTCGCGCCGGGGGTCGCCGTCGGCCAACTACGAGTTCGGCAACAAGATGGCCGTCCTGGCGGGAGACTTCCTATTGGGAAGGGCCTCGGTGGCCCTGGCGCGCCTGCGCAACGCCGAGGTCGTGGAGCTGCTCGCCACCGTCATCGCGAACCTCGTCGAGGGCGAGTTCATGCAGCTCAAGAACACGGCGCGCGACGAGCGGAATCCCCGGTGGTCCGAGGACATATTCGCCTACTATCTCCAGAAGACCTACCTCAAGACGGCGAGCCTGATCTCCAAGTCGTGCCGCGCCGCTGCCCTGCTCGGCGGGGCCGACGCCGACACCGTCGAGAGCGCCTACTCCTACGGCAAGAACCTCGGCCTCGCGTTCCAGTTGGTCGACGACATGCTGGACTACACGAAGACGGGCGAGGACCTGGGGAAGCCGGCCGGTGCCGACCTGGAGCTGGGGCTCGCGACTGCCCCGCTCCTCTTTGCGTGGAAGACCAATCCGGAGCTGGGCCCGTTGGTGGGCAGGAAGTTCGAGCAGGAGGGTGATGCTCAGAGAGTAAGTAGCTACCGACTCTAACCCAAACATGTCTCCTAAGTGACGTCCCGTTAACGGCAAAACAGGCGCGCGACTTCGTCCTCCAGAGCGACGGAATAGAACAGACCAGGGCGTTGGCCGAGGACTACTCGCAGCGGGCCATCGCGGCCCTGGACAACTTCCCCGACAGCGAGGCGAAAGACGGCCTCGTGGACATGGCGATGAAGACGCTGAAGCGCCAGAAGTGATAGAAACTTACACCACATTGTATTACTATAGAGAAAAGACACATACGGGGAAGATCCATCTATCTAGGCATCGAATTAGACACTAGAAAAAAGAAAGGAGTCCGCTTGGTTTTGGACGCGCGGAAACGGAGAGGGTATCAGCCCTCTGTACCACCACCACTCCCCCATCGATCCATGTATACGAAAGACCTGGCAGCGATACACATAAACGGAACAGGACCACTGACACCAAACTCAATAAACTGTATTATCAATTGATCCATCTTAAGGTGTATTGCTACTCTGCTACCGCTACGTGAGGGTCTATCTAATTTCAGATTTCCAGATTTCACTGTGGCCTACCGCTTAACTGAAGAGCAAACTGTTAAAAAAAAAAAAAAAAAAAAAAAAAAAAAAATTTTGTGTAAAGTTGTACAATACCTTGTCCCGCCGTTCGTACGAGAAGGAAAGCGTTTTTAGCCCCAGATACCTGGCTACCGGTGAGGCCGGTGCGTATAATTGTCGGGGGCACCATGATTAGGACAGTCGCCGTGAGGAAGTAAACCGGCCAACATCCACAATGCAGGTGCCGTTGCGAATCCGAACTGGAGATGGTGCATCTATCCGTCCGGCGCAAGAACATCCAGGAAGCGGGATGTATCACCAACACACTTGGGCGGCATGCAGGTTCGTTGACCCCTTGTTTGCTGACGGGGCCCCGAGAACCGATAACCAACAACCAGCGAAAATCTGCAGGCTACGTAGTATGCTGGCACCGGAAAACTGAAAACCGAGAGGACCTTGGGCGGGGAGACACAAACAAACTATGAAGTTCCCACAACCGCATTCAAAGCCGAACGTTCAGCTTGCTACATAAGCCCTTTACAGCATCGCCCCCCTTTTGCTTTGCCTGCCACGCACCTATCTAAAACCCTCCGTCGAACCCCCCATCCTATTATAGGTACAATGGCCACCGAGCACGACATCGCCGTCATCGGCGACGGCCCCGCCGGCCTGAGCGCCGCTGCCTCCATCGCCCGCCAGGCCCACAAGACCGTCGTGCTCGGCTCGGGCAAGTGCCGGAACGTGGAGAGCACGCACATGTATACCATGCCCGCCTCGGATCACCACGACCCTGAGGAATTCCGTACGCGGCCGGGACCAAACCCAGGCGGTACGGCTCCGTCCGCGGTCGAGAACATCGAGATCGAGAGCGTCAGGCAGCGCGAGGAAGACGATTTCTTCGAAGATACTGCGGGGCGACGGAAGGACGTGGACGGGGGAGAAGCCCATCCGGGGACGGGCGTCGGGGACGTGTTCCCCGACATTCCCGGTTACGTAGAATGTCGGATCTCGGGCATGGAAGTGCTTTGTCGTATCAGTGCCTTGCCATAGGTATTATACCGTATGACCACTGACTTACCTATGCTACGGAAGCTTCCACTGTCTCCATTGCTGTGGGTGGGAGGAGAGGGGCGCCGCGTCCGCGGACATGTTGGCCGAGGACGACACCGGCGCCGTCGCCCCCGCTCTGCATTTCGCCCGGCAAACCCTGCGCATGGCGGACGAGGTGACGCTCTACACCAGCGGCAACGAGCAGCTGGCTTCGGAGTTGATCGACGACCTCGACGCCTCCCCGCCGCCGATGAGGGTCGACCCGAGGAAGATCACATAGCTCGCCGAGGCTCCGGAGCGCGCCTGGACCACCCTGCACTTCGACGACGGCACGAGCAGGACCGAGGCGTTCCCGGTGCATAAGCCGAAGACGAGGCTCGGGGATTGCTGCTGGCGCGGCAGCTGGGGCCTCGAGTTGACGCCAGCGGGTACCTCCATCAGGGCGCATCCGCCCTTCAACCGGACGAGTGTCCGGGGTGTCTTCGCGGCCGGAGACCACGCGAGGCCCATGCACATCGTCACCGCGGCCCTGCATTCGGGAACGTGCACTGACGGCGGCGCGCCGTCGCAGATCCCGGACCAAACCTACGGCCAGCGTGCGATATTATAATTACGCTGACTGGTGATTCGGGGCGGAGGAAAGATGGATGGGCTCAGTTAGAAGAATAACATGCTTAGACTGTTGAGCCAAGAACTCGACACGTATCTCTGTCGCCCGAGGCGATACTTTGGGGATTTTGCTGTTCAGTTGGCTGGAACCCGCATTTTACGGTGCGAGCGAACATTTACGCTGCGACTTTTCGAGAAAAGGGGGTTGCCAGAAAACAGCACCAGTACAACCTGATATTGACTGCGGTTTATTACTCTGCACAGAAACGGAAAATCGTTTGCACTTATTCAGGGCGCTAACGTCCTATTGCCACCGAGTCCGTGTCATATTGAACTTAATCCCTCTTTTACGAAACCCGTCGTGTGTGCGTGCCGTGACCGTTTCTGCCGGCGGGGATGAAGGTCGCATGTGGGCGGTAGTGTATACTCGCTTGGTGTAGACGGAGAAGCTGCTCTTTCCCAAGCTGAGAAACTTCACTTGGCCTTGGGTGGTGCTACGTTTTCACCAGCCATACTTACAGGGTTGTCGCGGCAACAACGGAGGCTCTGGCAATCTGCCCGAGAACCAGTGGCACTACCACCTTCTCCAAAGTCCGCCGCCTCCGTCATTATTGATCGGAAGTGCAAAAGGAACAATTGTGGCTGTTTGCTGTTACGGAGGAACGAAGTGGGGCCGGCTCGCACGGCGGCGCATCATAGTTGCAAAAAAACACCATTCAGAGCGCAGAACCTGGTTTCGGTCAGCAGGCGTCAATACTGTGAGCCTGATGTCACATTGTAGCGCTGTAAAGGAGGCCCGGTGGCTTTTTTCCCTCATGCTGGGTGGTTTCCGAATGCGGCGGCGAGCATACAAACCTCCCAGGAACGGGACGAAAAGACGTGTGGGGCCTTCTTTTCCCCATGCTATCCCAAATGCGGCGGCGTGCATATGAGACTCCCACGGTTTTTCTCAGCCGCTGGTTTAGCTGCGTGGAAGGAACGGGACGGAAAGACGTGTGGGGCCTTCTTTTCCCTTGCTATCCCCAAATGCGGCTTGCACCCTAGTAAGTAAGGACGATGCGATAAGTATGGATGGTCCGGTCGAGGTCACGCTGTGTAATCTCCGCATTCAGCCCAACCCTCCCATGACGGCCGGGTGGGATAATAGCTTGCCGCTTTTGCACAGAGCATTGGCTGAATGCGAAATCCGAACTCCACATGGGCGCATCTTTTGCGGTGGAGACAGTCGATATGGACCTGCGCAAGTGGGGCCTGGCGATCAGACGATTACTTGATGAACCCTTAAGTTCTGTTGGTTGGTCCGGCTCGAAATCTGAACAGATGAGATGAGGCAGTGATCTTGATGTCGGCCAGCAAAAGAGCCTTACCTTCGGGGAGACTAAATCTTACCGGTCTTTCCCGGAATCTGAAGGGCACGTTATGTAGGCTTTTATAGAGTCGCAAGAATCTCTAGGATCCGTATACGTGTTGTCGTTCTGATTGGTCTCATTCGCAATCTATAGTATCAGAAGAATCTGTAGCACCCGTATACGTGGTGTCCGGGTGTCGTTCTGCCTAGCCCCATTCGCAATATAAATGCATCAACCTCGCTCTCGCTGGCACTGGGAAAGCAGATGGAAGACCGGCTTCCCAGCGTTTAAAAGGAGCCAGTTCAGTCGAGACTTTGTACTGGGACTGATCTGCTCTCATCATTCCCCTCAAAAGCTAATCTTGCCGTATCATGATAGGTTGTCGCCAGCAAATGCAACTCACCACAGAAGCCACCATCGGCATCATTAGTTTGCTTGTGACAGCCCCACCAACCATCTTGCTTCTTTGGAAGTATATTGAGCGGCGACGACAATGTGCAAGATCCCTAACCCTAATTCCTAGTACTACAGAAGGCAAGCTGAAGACGCGAATCCTCACCAACGTTTCACAGCTGACGAGCATCCTCCCAGACGGCCAGCGTGGCATCGAGAACAACCAAACTCCCGAGTATCGAACTGACAGTTTTCGCATCACGGCCCGGATCGAGCTCTTAGTCGAGGGAGACAGGACCAGCCTGCGGACTTGGCGGCCGTGCTAAGGCATCCAGCGGAATACATCGTGACGTCGGGGCGTGTGAACTCTTTTCCCAGCTACGCCGTAAGTGCAGGCCCGCACAGCGACGTGCTCTGCCATGGCTAATATATCGTACGTTCTGGTCTGCCAGAGGTTGGAGTTGTCGGTTTCGGTTTGCCAGACAAAATGTAATGCTTCAATAGACATAAAAGTATTATAGCGGCCCATTGAAAATTCTCTGAAGCGCTCAGGAGCATTTCCTGGTCGTCTCATTCCATTGCGCGGCATCATATCTGTCAGACCTAGCTAAACTAGCTACGCTGTGGCTGATTGTGACGACTGTCTCCACGCCTGCAAAGATGCGCCTCATGTGGAGTTCGGATTTCGAATTCAACCAATGGTGATAGCGTGACACGACATGGGAGCAATCCCTGGGTGCAAGCCTGAACCGCCCGGCCATTATGGGGAAGGTCAGGGCTGCACGCGGATTCCGGATTAAGCCAATAATAAGACGCCGAGTCAGGCAAGCAAGTGCGGGGGTATGGCCTTTCAGGTTGCGGGAACAGCCAATTGGATCTATAATACCCTGATGTCACACACTGAAGCATATGCTGTTGAAAAAGGATAAATTATCAGGTTGACCTCCAAGAGGTCGTAGATAGGAAGGGAGAGCGGCGAAGCCTTCTCAAAATACACATGAAAAGCAGTCACAACTGAGAGAAAGCTGTACCGCGGATGTGAAAAGCAACCTCCACTAGTAGCTATACTAACTAAGTCACAGCCTAGCTAGCTCAGCTGGGCCTGACAGATTCCAAGAGCAGCCCGGGCCTGTGAAGACATAAACCTTTCTCACTCCCCCTCTTCCTTTACTTCCTCATTATTCGAGAACTCTAATCACCGGAAACCATGGCGAATATGTCTATCGACGACAACTGGGACCCTTACAGGGAGGCCATACGCCACGCGTATCTCATTCAAGAGAAATCACTGAAGGATATCAGGGCGTTTCTGAAGGACGCTGGCTTCACGGTAACGTTCGTCACCTTAACTCACTATTGAGATGAGCGTTTTCTGACAGTTAATTTAGCGTTGCCCAGCTCGAGTACAAATTGAAGCAGTGGAAATTCCGTCGAAATCTCAATAAACAAGCTGTTACCTACATCGACTACCAGGTCAAGAAACGAAAGCGGGATGGCAAAGAAAGCGATTGTGTACTAAGCGGCGTCCGCCTTCCCCCTTCCAAGATCCAGAGGGCAATTAACCGGCATTCCTTTGTCAGCACGGTTGACAGCTTGAAGATGCAGCAAGGTCAGTACCCACTCAACTCCAAGCTCTCACGGCTTATTTCGAGTCAATCTGACTAGATGATTTAGATCCTCTCAGCCCTAAATCCCCTGATGGCTTATCGTTGTCAATTTGTACACCTCCAGCCCTCCCTCTTGAATTTTCATGGCCCCTGGAATTGCCCTGGTTGCAGTTCCGGAACAACCATCTCAACCTTCACAGTACGTGTGCCTGCTATTCCTTTCCTTGCAAAATAGAGGCTTATTTCACGTTCTTCCAGACTTCATCTTTTCCCCTTCTCATCACGTTGATACCAATATGCTCGTCGTGTCCAGCCTCTCACCTTCGACCATCCACTGGACCCTGAGGGATACACGGGGTCCCAGCCGATTCGCAGCCGCAATTGGAATCCAAATGCCGGAAGCATACGACGGCGAGAATCTTGCCATAGCTGAAGCGCTGGTGCAAGGCAATGGCAACACTGCCAAACTGGCAGCTCTGCGAATGCTACTGTTTCAGATTTCCAACAACCTAACCGACTTGCAATACAAGTACATAGCAACCACAATCTTTGAGACATTTAGGGAAATGGCAATGTCAAACCACGAATGGCCTCTTATGCTTTCAGCCATGAGAGGCCCTACTTCGGAGTCTATTAATGAGAAAGTCTTTGCGGCGGCCGTTATCCACGACCAGAACGACATCGCTATCCCAATGTTGAAAGCTGGTGCGAGTCCAACCCAAAGCATCTCACATCGCTGGAGCGGCGATAATGTGCCAATAGATATTGCAGTCGTGCACAACAACACCGATCTGGTAGTTGCGCTCCTGGATGCTGAAGCAGAAGTTTCCCACCGAACACTCTCCCTGGCCGTCCAACACTGCAACTCTGATCTCGTCCTCAAACTGCTGAGATTGAACAAAACGAGTGATGTCTCTGGACTCCTATTGAACAAAGCTATAAAGTACGGGGATCTTCCCGTTATCAGGCATCTTATTCAAGAAGGGGACCCGTTTGTATATCACTCCGAGTATGAGACCCCATTCGGTGTTACTCTTGCCCCGACCCTCATCCAGGTCGCCCGCTATTCCCGTGCCCTTGACGAGAACAATGGGACATTAAATGAATCAGATGACCGGGCCGAGCCTCCCAGCGTCCAGATTATACGGCGTTTACTTCGGGGTGAACCGACCATACATCCGGAAGCTCTGACCTACGCAGCCGGACATGGACGGGATGACATCCTGAAGATCCTTCTTGAAGCGGGAGGAGACATTGACGGTCTCGACGATAATGGTTGCTCTCCATTGAGTCTCGCCGCTCTGGCGCAGCAAGCTGCAACCGTGGGCTTGCTACTCAGACTAGGGGCCCGTCCAGATCCGGTTTCGAGCGGCGCCAATGGTGGAATGATCCCCTCGGCCCTCCATTACGCGAGCATGACGGGCAACCTGGAAATAGTAAAACTCCTACTAGCTGCTGGTGCTGATAAAAACTATACTCTTAACCCACAATCCTGGGTATCGTCACCGATTTTAAAAAAGATCAAGCATTTGAAAGAGGATACACTTCCTTCACTACAATTTCCCCTCTCTCCACTACAACTTGCCCTCACTCCACTACAACTTGCCCTCACTCCACTACAATTTACTACCCGCTCTCTACAATATCCTGACCTCTGTCCACTACAATTTGACCTCTATCCACTAGAATCTGCCCTCAGACGCGCTGACGCTGAAACGGGCATCGCCCTCATCAAGAAAGGGGCCAGGCTATACGGTGGCGTGTTGTGTGATGCTGTGTGCACTGGCTCCCAGGACCTGGTTACTTTCCTCCTAGACGCCGGTGCGGCAGTTGGTGATGACGACGATGATATTTACACGAATCCATTGAGCCTGGCGATCTTCCGCAATCGTACCGACATCGCCAGGCTGCTAATGAACCGAGGGGTGCGAGTACAGGGAAAGATTATTACCGTTTGCGATGAATGGGGGAATCTTGTATGGCAGCTCCTACCGCCGCATGACTACTCTAACTACCGGGGACCCAACGGGGAGTCCTTGTTGGAAGTTGCCTGTCTTTTCAGCTGCAACAGGGATACGATAACATACCTTCTATCTGTTACCCCGGACCTCTATGAATCTGGAACTCTCTGTTCCGTCCTTACAAGGGTATACCACACTAAAGACGATGATCGATTTGATCTGGAAAAATTGCTTCAACGGAGAGAAGAGCGCCTAATGGAGCCAGTTTTTGAAGGTACAGCTCTCTTCATTGCCATCCTCAGTCAGGATATACGATTAGTCAAACTCCTAGCGTCTGGGGGAATCGTTTTCAACGAATGCGTACTGCCATTCGAGACATTGGGTTACGCGATCCATTGGTATGTTCTCAACTTATTCAGTGAATGCTTTTGGCGAAAACACAACATCAAATGTTCTCCACTAGCCGCAGTTGCTATGCTCTCAAAGGAATATCCTGGGCACTGGGAACTATTTGCCGATATCCTTTTGAGTTCGGGGTACTTGCCGGACTGCGCGTCTCTATTTATCGCCGTTGATGCAAGATGCAAGGCACTAGTGGAAAGATTCCTTAAGGCGGGAGCGGACGTCAATGGCACATGCCATGATATCGACACTCCCCTTCAGTGGGCCACGCGTCACGGAGATACAGAGCATGTTCGCCTTCTATTGGAAGAGGGAGCCCATGTTAATGCACCTCCTTATACACCCAGTGATTTCATCAAAGACAGGCTTTTGAGCGGGATACGGTATAGTGTCCCAAGAACTGCTCTTCAGGCGGCCGTCGAGATAGGACATCTGGAGCTCATCAAGATGCTTTTAGAGGCAGGCGCAGACGTAAATGCGCCCGCAGCACCGTTCATGGGAGCCACCGCTTTGCAAATCGCAGCCATAAAGGGGCATCTTGGCCTAGCAAAACATCTCCTTGAACAGGGTGCGAACATAGATGCCCAAGCTGGCGACGAGTATGGGCGAACTGCATTGGAAGGCGCTGCCGAAAATGGGCACATTGATATGCTTTGTTTCTTATTGCAAGAGGGAGCGAAGACGACAGGAAGCCATAGGCGACAATACCTACGAGCGATTCGATTTGCAGAGGCTGGTAATCATCACGCTGCTGCCAGACTTCTTCGTAACTTTAGGGAATGGACAACGGAAGACGATGCGATATGGGAGCTTCGGAGTACATTCTGAGAAGAGGAGGAAAAGGATGACGAAGAGGATGAAGATGATGAAGAGGAGAAGGGGTACGATATCCTGTGGTAAATTTCATGTTTATTTCCACTGAAATGCAAGCGACTCATTTCCATACAGGCTAAAAGAGAAAAACTCCATCTGTCCCGCCGTAACTGGATGGACCTTGTAAGCTCGCCTCATAGTCCACGCAGCACATTTCCCCAATATGGCGAGTCTTCATTTCTAATTTCTCCATGACCTGAACTATGTGCTAGATTGGGCATTCGGTTCAGTACGATGCGAATAGTAGAACCTGATATAGTCCGCCGGTAGACTCTGCAGATTATCCCACAAACCACTTTCAAGCGTTCAGGCCTGCAGTCCACTGCATTTGTCCACCAGTCGTCTCAGTCCGACTGGATGCGACACATATCTCACTCCTATTGCTGGTCTCATTGAGTCGGTTTCCCAACAAGTACTCCCTGTTTGAAGGACCATATATATCGCTTGTCCCAGAAGTTGAGACCTAAGTCAGCGGCTCTAGTAACAACACCCATAGTCTCCCCTTTTCCTAAGCGACCGTGTGAGGGATATAGAAAGCTCATTCTCATAAAGTGTAGGCCTATGCCGAGACATCGTCCTCGCTGAACTGTCTCAGGGTGTACTTTGCGAACGTTTTCAGTTTCAGCCAAGGGAGAGAATCATAGACAAATAACATTCAAGGTCAAGACAAAGACAACAAAACGCAGGTATAAATTGCAACATGTGGCAATGAAGTGGCATATATCGATTTAACGTCAAATTTCCTGGAATATGAGGTAGAGATATACGCCGCTCTCGCCGCTGCGCCTCGTTATGTCTTAAGGCCGGCAAGAGACATTGCACACCCCGCCGCTGAGTTGTCATGTCATTCCTTGCAGTGCCCCAACGTATGCCATTGCTTCAGGAAAAGCAGAGGAATAAGAAAATCACTGAGAGACGTCGTCGACATCTCTTTGCCAATCACCGAAACTTAGCAACTTGAATGGATTGAGCCAATGGGGTTTAGCAATTGAGTCTGGTCCTGAGCTAAACAATCCATCGCCGACAAAGTCGACTACACACACATGCACAACTAATGAGTCTTTTGAGTAAACTCCGATTATAATGCCTTCCCCTTATTCGTACATTTGGCCGTATCTCCATCTAGAATACATTCCCCGTCTTTAGCGCCCGACTTTCCGCGAATTCGCTCTTTAAGCAACCATAAGAAGGATGTATCAACAATTGTCAAACCAATCAGGCTCAAGACGACCGCACGTGTATACCGTAGCCTAAAGGGGCCTCAACCCGAGACCCACCATGAGCGGGCCGCTTTAACGGAACTGTATAGACTTCAGAAGGCTACGCCATAGGATATGACTGGCGATAATGAGCACGTGCGTGAAACATGAGGGCTGATAAGGGTTCGAGGAGAGTATCTTACGAATAACTATAAGGCGTCAGTCGCAACAATTCTCAAGTAACAGCTAACTAGTACGTTAACTTACAAAGAGGCAATGGATATCCCTTTTCCTCATTGGTTCATCTCCTGACGATCAGCAGAGGTCTGATCCACCGGGGAAAGTCGTTATCCTGGTGTCTGGTAGCCATTCGTAGGTAACACCTCGAGCTTGGGTGCCCACCGTCCGTCACGTCTGTCCTCGTAGGATATTCTATTTTGAAGCTCGAGCCCGAACACTGCAAAAGCCTTAACCATGAGGACAATCGCCCCACTCGCTCTTGCTTCGCTTGTCTTGGCGAAGCCAACCGTATACCTGATCCGTCATAGCGAGAAGCCAAAGGACGGCAACGGCCTGAACGAAGAAGGGGAGCAGCGCGTACAGTGCCTCAGGACCGTGTTCGGCGCAGGGTCAGGGTACAACATCACCCATATCATGGCACAGACGCCAAAGTCGAGTGAGCATCCTCCCGGGAACCCTCGTTTGGGACGTAACTTGACTCATACTTTCCGCCTCCAGACGGCAAGAGAAAGCGGCCATACGACACGGTGAGGCCTCTGGCCGACGACCTGGGTCTGGCTGTAGATATCTTGTGCGATCGCGATGATAGCAAGTGTGTTGCGGATTTTGTTAACAGTTATACGGTGGATGGTAATATTCTTATCTGGTAGTTATTTCACCCCGTTCAGTGGCATAACATCCTGCTCACGGGCCTATAGCTGGCAGCATGGCGAAATGAAGACCGTGGCCAAAAGGCTTGGCGCGAAAGGGGTCAAAGACTATCCGGATGACAGGTTCGATCTCGTCTGGACGCTACCGTATGACTATAAGGAGATCGTCTCGATAGAGTCGGAGAACTGTCCGGGCCTGGATGGTTGATATAATTGAAGAATGGCCACGGCTGTATTTGAGGCACGCGGTACCATATGAGATTGAGTGGAGTCTACTTTATGGTTTACGGAGAAATAGGCAAGGTTCGGGAGTCGGGACTGGAATGGCGGTTGTAACGGTGGGGCCGCAGCGGTGATGGCTTCACGGCCCTCAACCTCAAGTAGAAATTCAACTAACTACAGGGCAACGGCGTGCCGGGTGGGGAACCGGGAGAGTGGCGTCGAACTACCTAGGTCCTGTATGACTCTGTGCTATCGGCCGTGGGGGCTTGCGGGGCCGCGACGATGACGGAGCGTTCTACGCCATAGTGCCTAAACGAACTCAATGAACGGGTCTATACGATAGTTGTGAGTTCCGGAAACGAGCATTGCGGTGTGGGTGAGACTTGCTTTGCGCAATGGACTGTCTTCGACCGGCTCTTCCTTGGTTTCTCACTCGGAGCGCCCCAAGGCTCCTTCCATTACACGAACCGCGAGATTACACGCAATCCTAGTTTGAAACCGCCAGGCGCATATATCCGTCTTGGCTTCTCCCATTACTCTCCTACTTCTCCTTATACTCTGCTTTCAGACCAAAGCGCCCAGGCAGCCGGTATGACGGTCGTCTGAAGAGCCGCCCCGATCGTCAACCAATTGACGTCGATTAGTGGCTCGACCAATCGGCAGAGCTCCCCCACGGCGAGCGAACTTCGGTTCGCGTCCCGGCCGTTTCGCCCGTCTGGGTATTGACCGGACGATGCGTTACAATGCAGACCCGCCATGCAAGACCTGCGACACTCCGTGCCTCGTTGATGGTTTCGTACCAATTGGCAATAGTGGGTTATGTATCAAGAACAACAGCCTCAAGCACCTGATATGTGTAGGGAAATGGGTATAAATATGGGATCCTGCTGGCACTCCATGGGCTTTGGAATTCCCGTGTTCATCCCATTTCATCTGAGCTCCTCGCGCCTTATTTCCCCGTTTCAAAAATCTATACGACCTGGTGTCGTCTTTGCTTATTATAACTTCTTAATTATACTGACCTTGACGGTTTAAATCTTTGCTTACGACAAAATGGTTCGCATTAACATCGCCGCAGTTCTCGCCTGTATGCCATCTCCCAACCGTCTTCAAATCAGGGACGACGCACTGATTTATCATCACAGTTGCCGCAACGGGCTTCGCGCAGTTGATCCCGAACGACGCCGGCGCCCGTGACGTCGGCAACGGTCAAGGTACGTGCCCCGAAAGCTTCCCCCCAACTGCCTCGTTACTACCACTCCTACCACATTTACCCGACTAGCGACTCCTCCTATCCGCCAGCCCCAGAAAAAGCGGAAACACCAACTAACCCCGAACCCTTCCTATCTCACAGGCGCGCAATTCACGACGGGTGGATGCATCTCGGACGCGGACTGCGCCGAGGGGTGCTGCGCAGGCGGCGCGCAGGACGCCGAGGGCAACGCCGTGGGCATCTGCTCGGGCATCGGGGCCGAGTTCCAGAACGGCAAGACCGGGTGCGGGTTCGTGGACCCCAACGCTCAGCAGACCATCGCCAACGCCCAGGCCATCGTCGAGGAGCAGGGGTTCTAAGGAACGTCTCCGAAGAAGAAGAAACGCGGGATTTTCGGGCTCCGCTGTTTTGATCGCCTGTTCCTCCTCTCCCGCTTGGACGAGAGCGTGGTGGGGCCAGGGAGGGGCGGCTTGATCAGGGTGATAGACGGGGTGAGAGACTCCGAGCTATATCTTTATGATGTTACGGACAGACTATTGGCCAATACAATGACTTCTCCATAAGATCAAGATCCCTGATTGCACATAGTGTGTGACCTGTCGATAGATGTCTAAGCCGAGTTGCTTGAATAAGCCTCAGTATCGCAATACCGCCTGCCCGGGGCACTTGGGTGGGTGGGGTCAGCCGTCGGAACCATCGCTGTTGATATTTCGATTACTGATAGGAATCGGGCGAGTGGTTAATAAGATGGTGTGTCCATCAAAATAAAGCAGCAGTATATGACGCCTCCTGTCTAAATTTAATACCAACTAGTAAAATTCCAACCGCAATAGTCGGCATCAGTATGCACCAGCAGTGGCCACAGTATCATAGTGATACGGTCAAAAATTTCAGGGACAAGCACGCATAAATAGACTTAACATGGGGTATCACGACTTATGTATCAGAAACGGCTGAAAGTTCTCCTTCAAAAGATGCGGCTTCCTATCCGCGAGGTCCAAAATAAGCTGCCCAAAAAGGCCGTTCGCCCAAGTAAACCTGTACGCACACGTGTCAGTCAGCATCTTCAGTTCCACAGCCGACCGACGCCCTCCTTGCTTGGAATGGGTGCCGCGTGCGCTAAGAAAACCGGGACAGACTCACCATTGCCTCGTCCACTGGCTCGCATCGAAACTATTGACACTCTCGTGAATGAGCCCGAGCCCGTCGGTGCTGGCCAGCACCTCGCGGATGGCCGTCAGGATCTCGGCATCGGCGTCCGAGGTCAGCGCGCGCACGATGGCGGACATGGGCCAGGCGGCGCCGGGTCGCACGTGGGGCGAGCCGATGGCCGAGATGACGGGGCCCGCACACCACCAGGGGTTGGTGCGGCCCAGCACGAAGCGCCGCGTGTCGCGATACACCGGGTCGTCTAGCCCCAGATACCCGAGCAGCGGCGCCGACAGCAGCGATGGCACGTTGGCGTCGTCCATGAGGTTGACGCCGCCGAACCCGTCGACCTCGTACGCGAAGATGCGGTCCCCCGCGGGGCCCCGCACGATGCCCCACCGCGATATCGCGTCCCGGATCTCCGCCGCCATGGCCCGCATCTCCCGGGCAATGCCGGAAGCCTCCTTGTTCGGAAGTTTCTCCATGATCTCCGCCGTCGACGCCAGGTACCGCGACAGCATCATGTTGGCCGGGATCTGGAAGTTGTAGAGGGCCGAGTCATCGCTCGGACGGAACGGCGACTGCACCATGCCCGTGTAGTTCACGGGGTTGCCGATGCCGTTGTTCGCAAGCGTCCCCGATGAAGTCATCGTCTGCGACTGGAACGTGTACGACGGCGTGTTCCAGGAGCCGTCCTCGGCGTATGTCGGTTGCTGCATGTCGCGCGACGTCTTGAGGATGGATTGTACTGCGTTGATCCATTGGAATTTGCCGAAGAAATCGAGATCCCCAGTCCGGGAATAGTAGTCATGCGATAACTGCAAGAACCCGCCGAAGTCGTCAAGCTCGAAGTTGCACGTGAACACGATTTTCTTGTCGTAGGGTGGCGTGACAGAATACATGGCCCCATTGATATTAGGATGCATGCCTGACTCTGGGGGCGGGTGGAAAGAATTGCAATACGGTGAAATGATAAGGTACCGGGCCTGGAGGTTAATTACGCCTCTGAAGACGGAAGCGATATCGTCCGTCTTGTTCCTCAACACGGCCTTGTAAGGGGCTATCTGGTTCGCAGAGTCCCGTATCCACATCGCATTGATATCGCCCGTTATGATGAATGCCAGCTCTTCTTCGGAGTTATTAGCCGCAAAGCCCCGCCACTTCACAGCCGTGTCGAGGGTGTTTGGAAGGGTATTTTCGAACAGTCGAAAGAGATCGGGATCGTAGATCTCGTCTTTCATCCGCTTGATCGCATCCTCGACCCCGGACGAGTTGAAGGTTCGACATTCGGGACTCGGGCGCTGGTACGCGAGTCTGTAGGCGCCGGACGAGAGCGGCTCGTTACGCGCCATGGAATAGGAGCCATAGTTTGGACAGCTGGACCTGCTAGGAGGAGGAGTCGAAGAGGCTACTGGCAGCGCAGCGAAAAGTAGCGCCGATGCCCAACTTATGGATGGCATGATCAGAGTGCTCCGCCTACCTTTCGTGGCATCAGTTGACGGATAGCAACAATAACGGGAGAGGCAGCATTCATGAGGGGAGGCAGAGAATTTTCAGATTATTCCAAGAGTGTTCCAATGTGTATTATATGCTTGAGGTTTGGGCGACTCCGTATCCTCGAGCCGCCGGAGAGAGCCCCCTGCCGCCAAGCCATTAGAGCCAACCTGCGTAACAGCCCCTGCAACTGCCGCCTGGTCTGGATTCAAAGGTCTGTGGGAAATAAGTGATTGGCTCCTGCATCCGGACTGTTTAGTTCCGGCGACGGCATGTTGGCTCAACGACTTCCTGAAGTATTTGAAGGATGGTATCATCGGCCTCTTTGCTCGCCCTGGAACCCGATGGCCATGGGGAATAGCCACGGAGGCTCTTCCATCGTGCAGCCATTCCAGGCAGTTGGCCCTTTGAACGTGGCTGGAGAAAAAGAAGAAAAGGGAAGAACGTAACACCCTACGTTAACAAATGTTGATGCATTCTGTCGCGCAGGGCTGCACCAAATGACTGGATTGATAAGCGCACGCTTACATAGTATGGGGTTACTTACCTGACACATTCCACCCGCTAATGATATGGTATATGTACAAATACTGGTTTATTCGAATAACCCCTTTAACCGACAAGACATGAACTACCCGAATAGCGACAAGCCACCTAGGGAGCTAGCTAGGCGATGACGTCGACTGGACCTCCTTGCACCCTACCTACATAGTAGTACATATCCACCTAGTACATATCTACCTAGTACATATCTACCTAGTACATATCTACCTAGCAGCTTACTCAGTAATACTCCAGCTTATCAAAGGCGAGAGTGGATTGCGGCCCTTAAGTTAACCTCCCCATCGAATCAAAATATATCAACGTCAGGAAAATCGGACTTCCGACTTGACCGAATTTCGAGCTTCTAGGACCCCACATTGAAAGTCTTTACTATGTAAGGTACCGGTACCTAATTGATCAAGCGGGATTAAGCACCAATTCGTTCGGGGGCGCCGGAGCTTCGGACCAGAAATCTTTCCCTCATTCTCATCCCAAATAACCTTATCTCGCCCATCTTCAACCCTCCTCCCCGCCCGCTCACTACTTTCCTCCAAAAGCCCGAGTCCGGTTCCAACAGTCTTAGTCAAGCGCGTGCTTGCTTACTCTCCTCAAATGTGGTCCCATCGATAAATCTGAATAGTCTTTTGCGCTGAAGCTCGGCGTCATGTCCGTTCTCAACCTGCGCGACGTTCTCCCCTTCCCGGGTGGTGCCAATTCCTCCGATATCTTTCTCAATGGTCAGCATCTTAACCTAACGACACTGGAATACTGGAACTACACGCTCTTTTCCAATGGCACTCTATCCAATAACTCCTGGTGCTTCATGACCGACCTCCCGTTCACCCCCAGTGGCGTCCTCGAGAATGGCACTTTCATCAACGCCACATCGTGCTATACCCCCATGAAGGCTATCGGCACTCGGTCCGCCATCGGAGTTGGCTACGCTGTGGCCTTTGGCATATGCCTCGTCTTGATATTAATAAATCTTACGAGACATGGGAAGCTATACCTGCCCGTGGAAAAGAGGTTCTATCCGATCGGGAGAAGATGGCAGTGGTACTGGGGTTGTTTCGTTTGCGCCACCGCTATCATCGGTCTCTTCTTTGGTATCGACGTCGACCGTTACTACATTCAGGATATCCCAATCGTCATCAACGTCTTCTTCTGGTTCCTCATGCAGATGGGCACCACCGCCTTGGTCTGGGAAGCCGTGCGACACTGGGGAAGCTGGATGGAGAGGCAGTTCATCGACCCCAACCCATTTGTTCTGCACGATACGGATAGGAGGTGGATGTTCGAGTTCTGGATTCCTCTCTTCTTCTACTTCTGGCTGTGGATGGTACGTGTGGGGGGGGGGGGGGGGGGGGGGGGGGGGGGGGGGGGGGGGGGGGGGGGGGGGGGGGGGGGGGGGGGGGGGGGGGGGGGGGGGGGGG